>OX155973.1:16165579-16198353 GCA_944548615.1 Micropterix aruncella
TATATATATATATATATATATATATATATATATATATATATATATATATATATATATAAACATATATATATATATATATATATATATATATATATATATATATATATATATATATATATATATATATATATATATATATATATATATATATATATATATATATATATATATATATATATATATATATATATATATATATATATATATTTATATATATATATATATATATATATATATATATATATATATATATATATATATATATATATATATATATATATATATATATATATATATATATATATATATATATATATATATATATATATATATATATAAACATTTGAAATTCAATATCTCAAAAATAGGTTTCTTACTATTACAAAAAATATTTTTATCTTTCAAATCTTAATCTGATATAAAAGATTCAAGATCAGATTTCAACTTTAGGTTAAAAAAAACATGAAAAACACGTCTATTGGAATTCTAAACCACCCACCCCCCTCTTCGCCCCAAGTAATGTTATTGATAAACATAAATTGTTATTAATATTTATGTGGAAAATACGTCTAACTAAAAGTAAACAACCCCTGCTAAGCATAATTTTGTTCGATGTCGGAGTTGGCTATTCTTTGGATTAACCAGCTAGGAAGCGAGGAAGGAAGGAGGGCGGGGGGGGGGGGGGGGATAAAGGGGGCTGATAGTTATCTCACAGACGACACAGAACGGCCGCAGCTACAGGGAAATATCTCAATGAAATTAAAGGAAATCGCTTTTACCTAAGGTCAGAGAAGGAAAACAACAAGCAATGACGTCAATTTAGTTTGTTTTCCGAGACAGTATAATAAGCAGTACGACCCATTTATAGTAAACGAAATAGGAATAAAAGTCATATCTTCTGATTTATAGCATCTCGGAATTCTTGCAATAACTTGCTTAAATTCAGTGTGCGTAGACGAAAAAGTAAGTTTAATTATAACTAAAATAAAAAATCTGGCTATGTTTAATTAAATGGTTAATTAAACTTAGTTTATTGTTATTCCAGTAATTAAAAGCTGGCTTCAACAAGTCAGCCCTGGAACAAGGTATCACTCACAAGGACATTTATTCATTTATTTATTTATTAGTTTCAAATAGTATTCAAGAGCATTACAGATGAATCCGATTCGCCATTGAAAATTAAAGCTAGAGTGTAAGTCTAAAAATAAATGACTTACGTAACTAAATTAATGCTAACATTGAACAAGAAAAAAACATAAAAATATAAAACTAAATAAAAGACAGATTATGATACACATGAGATAGCAGGGAGTTGCCTTTTTAGCTGCCAAAGGGATATACAAAAGATATCTATTTCTGTGGGTAAAGAATTAAGAAGAGCTATAACCCTTCCCACTGGCTTGTCTCCCAAAATATTTGTACGGTGGTACGGCACATTAATTAAACAATAGACCCTATCTCCTCGCTGTGTAATTTACCGGTACGTACAATTCAAACTTACATAGTATCTCTGGCAAATAAATAGTTCCTTGAAATAATTTATATCCAAATATAATTAGTGAAATATATCGACGCGTTTCAAGACTGTTGTATCCTACCATTCCGAGCACAAAATATGTACCATTCCTACCACATGGTACCCATCATCATATACCTCCCTGTTTGAGAAGTAGCTAAGGTAGCGAATGGTTTCGTGCAGCTTGGGCCGTAAGATCCGTTGTGTTCTCGGATCGTTGCAACTAACAATTCAACTCCTATTCAGAAGGCTCTTCGTGTGAAAGGCTACCCTGAGTAAGCCTCTCGCATCTGAAACCTCACGGCTGATGGATCGGTTTCTCCTGGTGGATTGCCTTCCGGCGCTACTGGACGGTTTGCAAACCGTTCGGCGACGCCAATCGGTTGAACACTTTGACTAATTGCTGAAGGTGTATGGAGACTATGGAAATATACTGTCTCCTAAGCAGGGGCTCTGGATGTTGACCTGTCGTCAGCCACTCTTGAAATGACCAAATGACTACCTGATCCTGAATTCAGAGATCCTAGAATATCCGCGATAGTTCTAACTCAATCACCGCTGAATATACGGCAGGTAGGTCGCGCATGCAACTTCGGATCCGTAAACAGTCAGAAGGTTGTAGGTATCCTGATGGTTAATTCCAGACGGAGATATCCTTCCAAAACTGGTAGCCAGGGAACGAGGTGGCCTACTGGGTTACCTTCCTAGTGCCTCGCCCTAAGGCGTTGGCACTAGGAAGATCTATCTGACGGGTTCGTGGATTTGCTGGACGGTAGTTTTGTACCGTTCCAAAATCTTCTACGTTCACCTCACGGAAGACAAAACGATCACCTATCGTTAGAACTTCCTGAGGTGACGGGTTCGCATGTTTTTGTTGACAAATCAAGTTGTTTTAGAGGTATCTAACCTTTAGTCCTCAAAAATACAGTTATGTTCTCAAATAAAGGGGGATGAAACAAAATGTCCCCACCACTAATAACGACAGGCTATAATTGTTGGAAAGCCTTTATCATGACTGTCATTTGTTACTATATGGTCAGTCCCAATTCATTGTAGGAAAAAAAAAGTTAGAGCTAAAACAAAACATGTCTTTGTATCACAAAAATCGAAGAGTACTGTAAAAACATCGTTAATACCAGCTTTAAAATCAATGAAAAAAATAATAAACGCTACACGGATATCAGACGCAGACTGCTCGATTTCGTCCGTTCTTAGTTAAGACCCCGAACAAGACCCATCCGCCATGAAACTGTGCTTAACATCAGTTTAAGAGCCTGATAGCCTCTACATAAGCACGCTCCAGTTAAAGTCAAATTTAAGCATCCTTTTAGCGCGTGTTTAGACCCTAAGTTAGGCACCTGCGAGAAACAGAATACGGGCTATTACACTTTTTTTTTAATCTGTATGTTATTCGAGTTTTTGGACACAAAATTGGATTAAACATCAAAATCCGTATTTTTGTACCTCCGCTTTTTTTGCATAAACAAAAACCGGACAACAGTACATCTGTTATTTTGTTACGGACAAGGACTCTAAAAAAACGAACAGTTCGGTCTAAAACGGGATATCTGCCACCAGTTAAGAGAGGAATATAAAGAGAGATATATAAGTACATAAAAAGATAGAAAACGAATTTACGGCGTGAAATTTGTAGCGTCCGACATACGGACAGATATTTGCATGCAAGCTGACACTATCATCCCTACCATCTAAGTTCAGTGCAAACGTCGCTCGTGAATCGAGCACGCGATCTATGCGACGCTGAGCATTTTCCGCAGGAGATGGAACATGTCAATGATGTCCTTAGGAGAAATGGATACGAAAAATATCACGAGACACGCACACGATCTAATACAGATGAAACTCAGAAACCGAGCAGATTGAGAGCATTCTTACCATACGTCAAGGGCGTTACAGATCGAATAAGTAAGATGCTAAACAGATTCGATATAAAAACGATCTTCAAACCGACCCAAAATATAGCTCGATTTTTGAGGCCTGTAAGGGATATAATACCACTGCAAACCCCGGGTTTGTATAAAGTCGAATGCAGTTGCGGTTTAGCCTACGTTGGACAAACGAAACGGCCACGCGACTGACAGAACATAACAAAGTTGTTAAAAACGTTCAGCGAGAAAAATCGGCGATCTGCGAACATATATTGGATAGCGGAAGTAACCACTGGATTCAGTTTCAAAATCCCATTGTGCTATCCAAGGAACAATTCTACTTTCCTCGCATGATCCGTGAAGCCATTAAAATAAGAAGAACCCCGAACTTCAATAGAGACGACGGTTACAAACTCGCTTTAACGTGGAACCCTCTGCTTAAAATGTTCCCGCCGCCGAACGCCGAACGCAAGGACGTAAGATAGGATACAGTGAGTGTTGTGTGGAGGACGGATTTTCGGAATTCGCGCGCTCCGAGCCCGACACCCCACCACCGTTATAGCCTACGCAGTGGCGGCAGCGGTATGTGACCTATCCGCAAAACAACGGATTGACAGCTCTTTCAGTCTACCCTGGACAACGGCGGCTGCAATATCGCCGAAGCGTCGGGTGCTACAAATTTCACGCGGTAAATTCGTTTTCTATCCTATTTATAATGTCAATCAACCGCGATAGTCTTCGATTTTATATTACATAAAAAGAAGTATAAGAGAGGAACATAAAAAAGAGGAAGATATTGATGTCGATCAAGTCGGTGACGATGTGGTGTGGGGCGATGACGCAAGTACATGGCTATTGGCTATAGCTATTGGCTATCCCTTTGACCAGCTGACCATGCTGATAATGCGATGACCCCTCAAGCAGAATGATCGCGCCAATGATCACTCAACTGCGATGACCACGTGGCAATCGTTCACACCACACATCGACGGTTCGCTTGTTTTTGCCGATTCTTTTTGTAATCGTAAAAGGGGGGGGGGGGGAGGGGGTCTCCCTAGTCGATCGATTTGAGAGACGATGCTACCACCATATAACACCTCAGATTGTAGCAATACACGTAAAATAGGTACATAGAGAAAAATATAACGATGTTATACACGGAAATACGCATGTTTTGAGAAGGACTTCTGCAAGGATTACAGAGTCGTGTAATTACTATTTTTTCCAAAATTTTTGCAAAACATTAGGTACTGATATCGGTCGATAATTTGAGGGATCAAACTTCGGTCCTTATCTGTCACCTGATACTTGATAAGAAATATGTTTCGGTTGATTATGTTTAAAATAAATTGATAATATTATATTAATAATTTAAATTCACAATTTTAAATGTGCATAGTAAGAAACCTTTTTAGGCTACTTAATTTATTGGTCAATTTATGTAGTTATATATTAATCTATATATTTATTTATTTTACTTAGGTATCTATAAACTTAAATATTTTCAGTTTCTTTGTTTAATATTAGTTCTTTATTTATATAC
This sequence comes from Micropterix aruncella, assembly GCA_944548615.1. Taxonomy (NCBI): domain Eukaryota; kingdom Metazoa; phylum Arthropoda; class Insecta; order Lepidoptera; family Micropterigidae; genus Micropterix; species Micropterix aruncella. The sequence continues at coordinate 16,170,528 of OX155973.1, forward strand.
ACATTTATATATTTATATTAACCTTAAAATTTATAAGAGAGAATAAGCAATCGGAATGAATGGGAAAAAAAAAGAAAAAAAAGAAGTGAAGTCACTATGATTAAAGTGAAGTCTTAAATACTATCACCCCAGAACAGATATACAATCTAGTGGGGTGATAAAATACACCCAAATGTAATTTTATCTGCTTCGCAAAATCAATTGTATTAGATAATTTTATAAAATAAAAAAAAAAATAAAAAAAAATTAGTAACACCCAGCGGAAAATTCAAGGCAAGAGGAGGCCTGGGCGGCCAATGACATCATGGCTGCAAAATCTACGCCAGTGGTTCCAACTGAGCACTGGCGCATTGCTCCGTGCGGCGGTCTCCAAGACGGGAATCAGCAGGATGATTGCCAACCGTAGTTAGGAGACAAAACGTGCAGGAAAAACAAGTTGAACCCATGTTTATAACAAAACAAAATAAAAGCCTATTAATTATAACAGTCAATAATTCGAATGGGTACCTACTAAAAGTTAATCATCGTAATAACCAAAATATTCGGCTACTTAACGACCAAATTTGGTTGCACATCAGAGCACCGTTGACTAATTAACGACCAATATTGGCGGCTTGTTCCCGGAGCGCACAGTAATATTTTTTTCTAATTCGAACGCATCCTAAAATCCATACTAAATATCTCATTATTACCATAGATACTTAGACGGCCGCTAGAATAATTTCGCGCATCTTTTCGCGGATATTTCTGGTAAAATTCCATTGTCAGACATCATCATTTTTTTTTCGAGAAATCAACAAAAATTTTATTGGTTTTTAAGAGCTAATATCTAAATATTTTTGTATGTAAATAAGCAAAACAAAATATTACCTTTGATAGAGAATAGTATTTACAATTTCACGATAGTATTTACAAGTACCTACATTTTAGAAATGCCGAGTTTTTTTCACTTATTCGACTTTCTAATTCATAATTATCTAATTGTTTTACAAAATGAGATTTCAATATTCTCTGTACGAAATTTCACTGCGATCATTGCACAGTTATGATTGCTATAGTAGTTCCATAGTTATAGTACTTTTGGTCGAGCGCGGCGATATTGCAAGAAATTCCAATAATATGCCGCGGTCTGCCATGAAATTATGCCGCTACTCGAAGGGTTAAAAGTAATTCATCGTACTATCCATTAGGGAGTTAATGGGCCCTTGCTGAGTTGGCCACGAAGACCCATTCTGTTCAGGGTTGGTCACACTCACGGGTCAACACCCATCCGACGGCCTCCACGCATGAAGTGCGAGCCTGGGTAGGACTCTGGCCTTGGTCAGTTTCCCCTGGGAATCAAACTTCTGGCGCTCCTGGACGGTCTGCGCACCGTGCGGCGTAAGCCAATCGACTGTGCACTCTGACTCTGATTAACAGTTTAGTGGTTTCAAGGCGGCAGGTGAAGGTGGAGAACCCACCCACCGCCCGGGCAGTTATAACGACGGTGGTCGTCTTATCTGCCCGGGATATCATGCAACGACACCCCGCGCGTACCAGAAGGGTATACGCGCGGGGGGTAAAGAAAGGTTGCCACGCCCCCCCCCCCCCCGTACCACCCCGAAAACCCATTTATTCAGTATAAAAACCAAAAGAAGATAACAACAAAAGAAGATAAGAAATAGTCGTAAAAATAATAATAAAATAAACACAAAACAGAGATTAAAGTTAAACAAAGACAGGCTACCAAACACAGACAGAATGTCGGGGGGACTAAGTGGTTAGTGAGGGGGTATGTAGACGTATGGGTCATGGGGCGGTCTCGTGGGGGACGGCCTAACCAAGGTCTTCAGGCAGGGGACGCGCGCGGGGGCGGTTTGGGGGACGGCACATAGACGGGCACTTCGGGCTGGAAGTGGCCTTCGCATCACGCCACTGGTGTCGGGGGGGACCCCAAAACTGGGGTTCCCGGAAGCCTCAATTCCTCCCAAAGGGAAACCCACTTCTCCACGAAACATCGGAACGCGCCGAAACAACGCCCACACTCGACCAGATCAGTATACCATATCGGTAGGCGCTTGGCGCTTAGTCTTTGTGTCCAACTCAGCCAGGGCCCATTAGCTCCCTAATGGATAACTTGGGTTGTCGACTACAGCGGGCGAGCCCGTCACCACAGGAAGTTTTAACGATTAGTCGTTCTATCTCCCTGCAGTGAGCGTAGAAGACTTGGGACAAAACAGTCCACCATCTAGCTACGCCACAACCCGTAAGAGACCAACGCCTTAACCGCGAGATAGCCAGTAATGTTACCTGGCGGGCCGACACTCGCGCCCTTACTTCCAATTGTGACCATATTTCTCCGGTCTCTCGATTGGTTCCGAGTTCGAGGTCGCTTGCGCGGTCCTCTCCCTTACGAAGCGGTGAAACGGTGTATACCGAATCTATTGCGGACCACGGCGTCCTTTGCCCGGCTCTTCACCCAGGATCGGATGGCCGATGGTCATTTCAAAAGCAGTCGCCGTAATGTCCGCAACCACCCCCGCTCTATAGGAAACAGTACAGCTTCCAGACTCCCCCGACTGTTAGTCAGAGTGATTCGGTGGCGTGATTCGGCGGCTACTTCCAGCCCGAAGTGCCCGTCTTTGTGTCCGTCTCTTTGCCGCCCCGAAGGGCGTTTCGTTCTTTGCAGGATCCAGGGATTCCTCCCCCCCGTGGCTGCTCCGAGACCTGCCCACTGACCGTGCGCCTCCACCATCATCGTTTCTGGAGCGTCCTCTACCCCGCTTACCGGCCCTAAATTTGTTATTTGTTGTTTTATTATTTTATTTTGTGAATATGGTAAATTTAGTATTATTTTGTAAATTTTTTCTTTGTAAATTCTTTTATTATTATAAATAAATGGGTTCTCGGGGCGGTACGGGGGGGGTGGTTTACCCTATTTCACCCCCTACGCGTTCTACCCTTCTGGTACGCGCAGGGTTGTCGTAGCACGACATCCCGGGCAGACAAGACGACCCTCGTCGTTATAACTGCCCGGGCGGTGGGCGGGGTTTGCTGCCCTCACCTATCGCCTTGAAACTCTAACTGTTAGTCAGAGTGCACAATCGATTGGCTTGCGCCGCACGGTGCGCAGACCGTCCAGGAGCGCCAGAGGTTTGATTCCCAGGGGAAACTGACCAAGGCCAGAGTCCTACCCAGGTTCGCACCTCGTGCGTGGAGGCCATCGGATAGGTGTTGACCCGTGTGTGTGACCGACCCTGAACAGAATAGGTCTTCGTGGCCAACCCAGCATGGGCCCATTAGCTCCCAACAGTCGGGGGAGTCTAGAAGCAGTACTGTTTGCTTCGGTGGTTGCGGGCCTTACGGCGACTGCTCTTGAAACGACCATCGGCTACCCAATCCTGGGTGAACAGCCGGGCAAAGGATGCCGTGGTACGCGATAGATTCGGTATACACCGTTTCACCGCTTCGTAAGGGAGAGGACCGCGCAAGCGACCTCGAACTCGTAACCAATCGAGAGACCGTAGTAATCTGGTCGCAATTGGAAGTAAGGGAGTGAGTGTAAGCCCGCTTGTGTAACACACCTGATTATCTCGCGGTTAAGGCGTTGGCCACTTACGGGCATGTGGCGGAGCTTGACGGTGGACTGTTTTGTCCAAGTCTTCTGCGTTCACTACACGGGAGAGAGAACGACTAATCGTTAAAACTTCCTGAGATGACGGGCACGCCCGTTGTAGTTGACAACTTTATATATCCAAAGTAGTCAGTAAAATGTACTGACCATAACATACCATACAAAGGATACAATGATATAGAGTTTAAATATACCTACTTCTTCGCAACTCCTCTAAATATTTGATGACCAGATTGACAAATTCTAACCTAACAGTTAAAGCCAGCTACATAACTAAGGTAATTATTATAGTTTGAAAATTCAATGCCACTGTTTTGTCAGATTGACAAAAAGTCAATAGTTTAACCTGTATTCAGTTACGTAAAAAGAAATACATAATAATTTTCTTATCTCTAATATTAGCCATATATTAAAAGCTACAACAAGACTGACGTAAAATATTGCAGCTTATCTGAAATGTTTTCACGTTAGCTAAATTAACAAGATTATAATAATTAATTAATTTGTTTACGTCTATATATGTTCTACATAGTTATATACCTATGTTTACGTACGTTTGAAGTTCTTTTTAAAATCGGTTGTGTCACCCCAAGAAATTTCCGGCAAGAGGCCATGGACTGATTTTATCTGAATATTACATTCATTAAAAAAAATCGATGAGCGCCTCTCTCAGTCGGCGGAAGAACCCGGTTGGGCTTAGTGAAACTAAACAATTTTTGCTTAGTGAAACTAAACTATCGCAATTTTGCTTTCCTGGCCCGCCAAGTGACAAGAAGGGTGAATCCGAGTCATATTGCCTGATCATGTTTGGGTGATTGACTCGAGGCATTATTGACATTAGAGGCATTAAAACGTTTTTAGGTTTAAAAATCGCGCCTTTAACATAAAACCCCGCCCACTTGTGATATTTCAGTTTTTTTCCGAACCCCCCCCCCTGTTTCGAGCGACGATCCCTAATGAATAACTAAGCCTATCGACCTGACGTGGCGGCTACTATGCACGTACGAACATGTCCCAATATGCAGGAACAAGCATCTACCTGCGACTCATTGTTGCGTTACATTGCAAAACTTTCGTAGTACCCATGGTATAACCCCACAAGTATCGATTGTAGCGCTGTCGTCTAGAGTAGGGGACAATTCCACGAAGACGCCCGCGCATTAAGTTTCCCACGGTTTTCCTTATGAACAGAGGTAAATGACTCAATTGTCGTGGAAAGACATCGAATACGAGGAACGATTCTGCATATTATTGTCTTTAATAATGGATCGGTTAAGGTTGGAGCTAAATTTAAAGTTCAAGGTCGCTCTGTCGTCGTTAAGCTCTTCTTCCAGATCGATTTTAGTTCTTTTTATTTCTGGTTTACATTAACATACTGCCATATAGGTACACTATGCAATAACTCAGACATGTTTTATTTGAAGATAATACCTCTCTTATTTTGAAAATTACTTTTTATCTGCGTGGGTTAATAAAGGGGTCAAGTACAATGACCCTATATGAAGGGCTAAGTGTGGGTATTAGTCTACTAATTTACCTACCCCGAATCGCAATCATCAGCATCATAATATGGTCTATTTAATGATAAATTATATCGATTTGTAAAAGAGTGACAGAGGTTCAATTCTCCACTAACCAATAATTATTGTAGGCGACTTTAATGTGCTGGCGACACGCGGTGTGACGTCACGACGGGTCTCTACGTCACAAACACACGAGTTGCAGTCAAAGGAGGGAGAAAACAGAAATTTACGCGTATTCCCGTCCCGCTCTTCCACCCGCATGAAGGGCTTACTATATAAATGATTTACGGCAGTGAAGAGGTTGGGTCTGTCTCCAGAGAATGCGAACCTCGAAGTGGTTAAGGATATTCAATACGATAGAAGAGGACATAAAATTGTATATGTTTAAGTCTTCATTTAAAGCTAAAATTGATTCCTGGTTGAAATGTGACATCCGGCAAAATATATACAAATTGATATATCCAGTTTCTAATATTAATTACAAGGTTTACACAGTGCCCGTGGGGCACATATCAATAGAATGGTTTTTGGTATTCGTTTGTCCTTTGTACTTTTTTTGAACTGAAAATCTTAAGTTTTTTTTAACACGCTTTTATTAGGTCGACCTGTATGTAACTATGTAATGGAATCTAAGGTAACTAATTAACCATCTTCCAAGGATCGCAGCGTCATGAAAATTGGCAGCTGTATGTAGTTCTGATGACAAGACAATAATATAGTACTGTCGAACTTGATCTGATGATGGAGTCGGAAGATATGAACTGGAACTTCATGATGGAACATCGTATCATAGCTGTGTTTGGACTTGTTAGAAAAGTCTCGGAATGAACTTTGACCACGATTAGGTTTCAAGGTCTGATGATGAAGCCGGAAGATAGGCACTGGTATTCCATGATGGAATATTGTATCATAGCCGTGTGTATGTGAATATCGTATCATAGCCCAAAAGCGTGTTTTAAGTGTTTTTTTTAACTATTAATTTATTACTTTTTATGTAACCTGTCGTATAGTGCTTTATAATGTTTAACCTGTCCTGTCGCTTACCTGCACCAGATGTGAGTTCAACCGTAAGTTGGGCAGTATTTAGGGCGGTGTCGACTACAACGGACGAAGCCGTCACCCCAGGCTGGTATAACGATATAAAATCATTGGTTTTCTATATTATTTTTATATTTAATATGAACTTAGTTTATTTTATAATTAATTTTTAAGTTTTATATGCTGAAATCCAAATGTGTAATATGCGGAAATCTGTTTAATATGTTACTTTCGTAGGAAACGATTATCGGCGTAATGTTTTTCTTTTTTTTATTCATTATGTTTATGCACACGTATGTATATTGTATGCGCTGTATGTTTCCAAGAAAAAAATAAAAATAAAATAAAAATATTTTTTTTTCAGCTTTGGGGTGAGCGTAGAAGACTTGGGGACAAGACAATCTACTGTCTAGTTCATTAGCAACCCGTTAGAGACCGACTCCTTACGGCGAGGCACCGGGAAAGGTACCCGTGAGTTGAGCAGGCCTGCAGATGACCTGTTGACACCACCCAAGCTGCACGGATTGATAATTATGTAGTATTCTTAGAATCGTTATGTCATCCCGAGTGTCATAGGGTACCTTAACTGTCCAAATATCAAAGGAGCTAATAGACCCTTGCTGAGTTGGACACGAAGACCCATTCTGCTCAGGGTTGGTCCCACTCACGGGTCAACACCCATTCGGTGGCCTCCACGCATGAAGTGCGAGCCCGGGCAGGACTCTGGCCTTAGGGCTAGTTTCCCCTAGAAATCAACGTCTGGCGCTCCTGGATGGTCTGCGCACCGTGCGGCGAAAGCCAATCGATTGTACACCGCGATAGATTCGGTATACACCGTTTCACCGCTTCGTAAGGGGAGAGGACCGCGCAAGCGACCTCGAACTCGTAACCAATCGAGAGACCGGAGTAATCTGGTCGCAATTGGAAGTAAGGGCGTGAGTGTAGGTAAGCCCGCTGGGTAACACACCTGGTTATCTCGCAGTTAAGGCGTTGGCCTCTTACGGGCATGTAGCGGAGCTTGACGGTGGACTGTTTTGTCCAAGTCTTCTGCGCTCACTTCACTTCACGACTAATCGTTAAAACTTCCTGAGGTGACGGATTCGCCCGTTGTAGTTGACAACTCTATTCGTCCAAATATCATGTAATAGTTGTTTAAATGTCCAAATATCAATAAATAAACATGATTTTATCGTGTTTAGTATCAAATAAAAGGCCTGATTGAGTACATTCCGGAAATATACATGTATCTATATGGATAAATAGATAAACCACAAATATTTAATAAAAAATCGTAATAAAAAAAATATGAATACAATAGTTCACTTTCTGTGACGGCAGTCGTGTTTGTTATTTTTAAAATATATTTAATTGTTTTAAATACAGTGCTAAGCCCTCAGAGTGCGAGTGAATTCGTATTTTACGGGTTTTATTTCAGTGGTGGTAATACTAATAGTAGTGCGTAGCGGCCTCTCAAAAGTGACATTTCATTTTCCATTGTCGATAATAAAACGTTTGAGTTGTATAGTAAAGCCACTTGTCCAGCAAGTCGTGCTCAGTGTTCCACATAATGGAATTTTCAAGCCGTTTCATTAGAACTGTTCCATAATTTATAATTTGTAATACTGAAAACGCAAAAATACGTGGACTGGCATGAACTATTAAATTTCTGGCCATTTTATTTTAAATATTGTAAAATAAAAGATAATTGAAAGCCAACAGGACTTTCATCAGGAATTTCATCAGGAATTTAGGTCACAAGTTGGCTTGACCGAGAGCAAGGACTGCCGAATATGTGGCGAGGAACCTAAAGACAGCATACACATTGTTGGTCTCTGTCCAGGGCTCGCCGCCAAAAGCCACAGTTTACTGGGACGAGCCTTTCTCGAACCCAGCGATCTGCCCAACTTGAAGGTCAATGATCTACTTGGACTGGTAAGAAGTACCGGGCTATTAGCTGACCACTGACCTAACCACACAGTGGGTAGTTACAAAAGACCTTACAGATCTAGGTGACAACAAGGGCTGGAAACAAGCCCCCCACTCTTTCTACTACTACTAGGTCACAAGTAGAAATAAATATTTTGTATGTTTTTCAATTTAATTTTGTTTTTAGAGTGGATCGTTTTTTCCCTTAAGAATTTCCAAACATCTATGTAAAAAAGATGTGCTATAGTATATAGGTCAAGGGAAAAATAAAGAAAAAATAGTTTTTGGTTAAGTACTACCGCAAGGAGGATAAAATTTAGGTGTTTGCGCTTTTTTAATGGTAAAAGTGAAAGTGTTACAGGGAAATAGGCATTTAGTGCTTTATAATGTTTATATGAGAGGACACATACTTGTAAAATTTCAACTTCATAGAATAAGAGGAAGTGGTTCTAATTCAGCTTGCAAAATTTGACCTAAACAAACATACATACATACTGGGCTCGATTGCGTTTCTTCGTGAACTAAAATCAGAAATTAGTCCGTGTTAACGAGCCAGGCAATACGCTAGAGCGAAGTGTGAGATAACCGGTTGTCACTTATCGCATTAAAGCTGCCCGCCAAGGTCAAATATTACACCGCACGAAATATGCTTGAATTTATTCGGACGAGTATAAGTTTGGCAGGTAGTATTTATCGATGATCGTTCGTTTCATATTCCGCTCTAACGTATTGCTCTGTCTCGTTCGAATGGACTTTTTTTAGTTTTACTTAGTTCACAAAGAAAGGCAATCGGGCCCACAGGATTCGATTGCGTTTCTTCGTGAACTAAAACTAAAATTAGTTCAAGCGAACGAGATAGACAATACGTTAGAGCGGAATATGAATTGATCCTCGGCCAATTAAGTTTGAACACATTTCGTGCGAGTTTTAGTTTTAGCTGCTTTATCTTTGGTGTGCGGTTTTAATTATGGAAATGGACAACCGATCATTTCACATTCCACTCTAATGTATTGCTCTGTCTCGTTAACATGAACAAATTTTAGATTTTAGTTCAAGAAGAAATGCAATAACTATTATACATTGCAAGGTAAATAAAAGCTTCTAAAAAACTAACGCTGGAGAGGATATGTCCCAATATCGTTTTAGACTTAGGCCTTTTAGACTAGGCTTAATCCTAGACCAAAAGCGGCTATGCCAATACCGTAGTGACAGAAGCTAAATAAGTATGTAGTGACGTAGCTAACATATTCTGTTAATACGTCGATATAGTAAATTGGTTCTAGGTCACATTAGGCATTCAGTAATGCCCAATTTACAGATTATTGGCCACCGCTTCTTTTCTACAGTAATGGTTCAATAAACTTAACTGAATTATAGTAATAAAGGCACCGCTGTGTGTTGTAACATGTCGGCGACGGGAATGAGAGCAAGTCGTATCGTTAACGGTAATAGTTAAATGGATTACATCCGGCTTTGAATATATCGTCTCGTATAAACCGACAACGACTATACATTAAATGAAGAGGGGGGTAAAATAGTACCAAGCGTCATTTCTGCAAAAATCGAGCCGATGTAGAATTCTGGCTTGGAATACATTACATTACATTACATTACATTTTTGTAGTGTCCAATTGACGGCTAAAGACCGCTCTTGGACGTATCAAAATAATTGGGTGAGGTAGTTAGTTTCGTTACTACTCTTTACTGAACATACATAGCTAGTCAAGAATCAACTATTAGATTTTCAAACTATAAATATAAATAATCAAAATAGAAGCCTAATATTTGAAGTAGTTAGTAATTCGAAAATATATGTAGTAAAATTATTGTCAGTAAAATGTTAAATAATCAAATTAAATCTACGTTATGCATTTTAAACTAAAAGTACAGATATAAGACCATATAAAATAATCAGACAATAAGGCTCTACTTTTTTAAGTAATTTAAATGGTCACAATATTTGAAAAATCATGCCCCTCAAATTTGGCCAGATTATAGAAAGGGTGGCCGAACAGCATCTCCTTGATGTTTTTTTTTAATGTTATGTCCTCCAGCTGTTTAAATTTTGTAGGAAGTAGGTTATAGAATTTAATGCTAAGGTACAAGTAGCTTTTCTGTACGTCTGCCAGTCGTATTCGGGGTACGCATAAAAGGGAGCTACCGCGGGTATGATGCGAGTGAATGTCTGCATTAATTATTAGTAAGAACTATGATTCTATAGAGTGGGTTTCATGTTTCCTACGATAGAGCGGGAGAGCCATCGCACCGTGTTGCCCTCAGTTATTGTTTACGAATCGCTCGAGGCAAGATAGTGTCAAGCGACAATGCGGCGAAACAATCCTGGCAGATCCTGTGTCCGGCGGTTACAATTTACTGAAGAAGAAGACGAACATGTCTTTAACGATGACTACCAGCCCTCATCCGAGGACTCCACAAGCAATTCAGACGCTGCAACTTCAATAAAGTGGAGCTTGGCATTGTCTTTCACCTAACATCAATTTCCAGTTTTGTCGCTTAGCAAATCAGCACTGTTCTTCATTCCTTTATTGGTATAACTTTGATCTTATACGTTTATTCTTATCTTCGATCTTATAATTTCGAGTAAGAGAATAACATTCTAGTCTTCAATATTCATTGATAATTCCACTCTAGAATGCGAAATACCTTGAAATTTGAATAACTTTTTGGTGCAATATGGACCTAAGTGCTTGGAAAAAAAAAACAGAAATGTAAAAAAATACAAAAATAGGCTTAATGTTAACAAAAATGGGGTGACATACTCATGAAGATTTAGTATTGCTTTCGCAACTCATCTAGCCTCCAAATCAAATTCCAGATTTGAGGATTTGATCAAACTTTCAAATGCGTTTTTTCTGGAAACTTGGCACCTCTTCATATGATCTTAAAACTATTATATCGTCTAAAATCGATCTTAAAACTATTATAACTATGATCTATTATATCGTCTTCTCCGTCGTTCCCTCATTACTGAGGATCGTGGCCACTAGACAACAGTTTGCCTACGAGGCTCCTCCACTTCGACCTGTCTTCTGCATGGCGGGTCGCAGATTGTATTGACCCTTTTGTAACTTCTTTGATGAGGTCGTTTCATTTGGCCGGTGATCTGCCTCTGCTTCTTCTTCCCGCCACTTGACCTCCGGAAAGCATTTTCTCCAGATTCTCTGGGTTTCCCCTGGCAACATGACCGAAGAACTGCAGGACCCTTCTCATGAATACGGTGGAGAGTCTCACTTGGATGCCGAGTTCTTCCAGGACAGATTTGTTGGTGCGGCGTGCTGTCCATGGGATTCCTAGCATTTTACGCCAACACCATATCTCCAGTGCATCGATTTTGGTGCGAGCATCGATATTTTTTTATTTAATAATGCAAATATTTGAGTAAACTATTATAGCTTAGGAACTATGCACAACAATATTGTAAATATTAAATCTACAACAGAAAATGAAATATTTTTATTCTGCCTTTTCTCTCTTAATTTTTTCTTTTTGAATTATATTAGTTTAATACTATTATTCATGTTTTTACACCACCTGCATCATGTACATCTAGATTCAGGCCTGAGAAGCTTCGTTAGGTGTCCGTAGCGCAATTTGATACATAACCTGTTCTTTAAAATGTATAAATTCTTTATTTCGGTAACAATGTAACTGCTTTTCTTTGTACAAGTATTAAATAAATAAAAATAAAATTCATTTAAAAAAAATCGCATAGGCCAGTGGCACCGTCAAGTAACTGTGCCAAAACCAGCTCTAATATAAATCTTAAGATAATGCCAAATGTGACAAAATAGATTTATTTACTACTAACTGACCAGTGCCCACTTCGTTGGGAGGTAAAACTTTTTACTTGTGATGAAAATATGAGTGTGGTTTGATTAGTACTGAGTTCTATGATTTATTTCCTGACTGCCAAAAGAAGGGTTATATTTTTACTGCATATGTATGTATGTATTTGCATGCCAATTTTACTATATTACCGTTATTTGTGAGTGTCTTCTTGTGAGTGTCTTATTTGTGAGTGTCTTCTTGTGAGTGTCTTATTTGTGAGTGTCTATGCAGTAAAAGTGAAAGTATATGCAGTAAAAGGGAAAACTCTTTTGTTTTAAACAGTCTTTTGTGACTTAAATATAAAATTTATACATATGCTGTCGCTGACTTTTTTGTAGGCATTACCAAGCTCTACAACTTTTCTCTAGAATTCAATCATATATCTCTCATCGTTAAAGCAGCGTTCGTTAGAAACGTTTTCGTTCGACCGTTTTTTCCGACTTACTTTGAAAATCCGACTACCACGAAAAAGTCTTTTCATTTTTCGGATTAATATATAGCCTATGACACTCATAAATAATGCCTATGACTCTTACAAATAACGTGGCTTTCTATTGGTAAAAGAATTTTCAAAATCGGTTAAGTAGATCCAGAGATTACTTCCTACAACCTCATGGCACAAACTTTACCTCTTTATAATATTAGTATAGATTAGTATAGATATAAAGGATGGATGAGTTTCTTATTAGTAACATGCTTTAAGTGGCTGAATCAGTACGAGGAAATAAATAACTTTGAATAAAAAAAAGTTTTTTTTTTATTTGAGAAATTATGTTTTGAAAAATAGTATAAAAAGTTGAGCGCGTTGCGCCATCTAGCGGTAGGTAAATAAATTAATTTATAGCGGAAGGTTTATTCGCGATATTTTATTTATTGTTAGATGGCGCAGCGCGCTCTACGCTTGTTAATCGTTTATTTATCAGTAGTATTTTTTAAATATAAAAAAAAACAGAAACTTTTTTTTTTTTAATATATATTTTTTCTTTTTGTTTTTTTTTTTATTTTTTTTTTTTTCATCAAAAGTTGCTTTTTTGCGCGTACTGATTTGACCATTTCAAGGATGCCACTTATTAAATAGTCAGCATGTATAAAATTTATCGTATCTTTGTAAATTATACAATTGAAATATTAATTGAAAGGTTGAATATCTGAAAAAAAAATCAGTTTATTATTCTGTCATTAATTTTTGAACCGCAGAAAAGGGCCCTAAAATAGGGTCTAAAATTTACAAATATTCGGACTATTTTTAGAGAATTTTAAATAAAATAAAATTCAAATAATAATAAAGGTCTAATGATTCCTATGATTTCACTTTCCCAGCCCACCAACTAGCAAGGAGGGAAAGTATTGTGAACGGGCAAAAATATTTTTTTCGATACGAAGACGGAAATTCACATTTTGAGCCTCTCCTGAGACGATAAGGACAATTTACAGATGGAAATCGGTTTGTGTGTCTTATGTAGCGAACGCTTTGGTAGCGAACGGGTTTGTGCAGCTTGGGCCATAAGATCCACTGTGTTTTCGGATCGGTGCAACTCACGATTCAGCACTTATCCAGTAGCCTCCTCGTGTGTAAGACTACCCAGGGTAGGACTCGCGTTCTAGGCCTCGTGACGAGCGCACCGTTCGGCGACAGCCAATCGGTATGTGCACTCTGACTAATTACTGAATAAGTCGGGAGACTATGGAAATATACTGTTTCCTAAGCAACGGGGGTGAATGTTGACCTGTCGTCAACCACCCTTGAAATGACCAATTGGCTACCTATTACTGAGTTCAGAGCCAAGCAAAGGATGCCAATGGCCCACGATAGATTCAAACTGAATCACCGCTGAATGTACGACAGGTAGAGGTCGCGCAAAGACCCCAAACCAGTCGGGAGGTTGGAGGTATCCTAATGGTTAATTCCAGGCGGAGGTCGCGCAAAGACCCGAAATCAGTCGGGAGGTTGGAGGTATCCTAATGGTTAATTCCAGGCGGAGATATCCTTCCAAAACTGATAGTCAGGGGCGAGGTGGTCAGTTAGTTATCCTTTCCCTGTGCCCAAGTCTTCTACCCCACCTTATGGAAGATAAAACGATCAAAGAATGATCGTTAAAACTTCCTTTGGTGACAGATTTGTCCGTTGTAGTTGACTCCTCTAAGTGTAAGTGTGTCTGTATTATTTCTCCGCGATAGCACCTAAACCTTTAATCCGATTTAGTTGAAATTTGGCAAGCAGGCATCATTTTACAAACACACACCCTTACGATTTCCATCACACAAACACACACCGACCGCCACATACACACACACATAGCGAACTAACATTTAGTAGTAGTAGTAGTAAACGGAGTAGGGGCTTGTCTCCAGCCCTTAATGTCACCTGGATCTATAAGATCTTTTGTAACTACCCACTTTGTGGTTGGGTCGGTGGTCAGCTAGTAGCCCGGTACTGCTTACCAGTCGAAGCAGATCACTGCCCTTCAAGTTGGGCAGATCGCTGGGATCGAGAAAGGCTCGTCCCAGTAAACTGTCTTTTAGCGGCGAGGCCTGGGCAGCGACCAACTATATGTATGTTGTCTTCAGGATCTTCGCCACATATTCGAAAGTCCTTGCTCTCGGTCAATCCAAGGTTGAATAGATATGCTCTAAGTGTCGTGTGTCCGGTGAGGAGACCGATAAAAGGTTCTGAGGTTCTTCTTGCTCATGTCAAGTATGGCCTTGTTTTTCTTTTGAAGTGGTTGCTCCATCATGGCTTTTGCCTGGCGACATCTCTGGCTCGGTTTCCAGGATGCCCGATGTTCCTGCTCCAAGCATTCCCTGATGATTTTCTTACCTGTAGCGAAGGGGATCCCAACAACTGGCTCCACCGGGCATTCCAAAGTCCTCAGTTTTGCCAGTCTGTCGGCCTCTTCATTGCCGGTATGCCTTGATGGCCCGGTATCCATATTAAGGTGCATTTGTTGGTTTTTCCCAATTTGCCATGTCGTGCCAGACCACAGAGGATTCTGTGGCGGCTTTAGCCAGAGCGTCCAGTGCAGCTCTGCTGTCAGAGCAGATGGGGATTATTTCATTTTTTACCTCAAGTCGATTTTGGAGTTTTATGCATTCCAATATGGCAAACACCTCGACTTAGAAAACCGTGGCATAGTGTACAAGGGGGATGCTGATTCTGTGAACTTACACAACTGTGGTGTCTTTCCAAGGTGTGGGGGCTTCCAAGATGTGGGGCCTTCCCACGCGTGGCCTACATACAGACTCAACCCTTCAGGTTGTAAGGCTAAAGGTGACGTCGTGCGGCGTTGTCGAAATCCTCGTTTTTAACGTCGCTCGGGTCGTGTTTAATCCGCTGTAGGTAGTATTTCCAGGATATGCACTCGAGGTTTGTATTGTTAATAAAAAAGATAATAATAATTTTTACGTTTTAAAAAGCTTCTAAGCCATTAAAGTTTTATTTCTTATAAAATGTAGTCTATTGCACTATTTACGAATTTACAGTAATTGCGTTTTTGCTTCAAAGCACGTACTAATAGTTCTACTTTAAATATGATCTCCGATATGATTTCCGACAAAGCACTGTTACAATAGAGTCCGGTTCACTCAGTCTAAAGAGCAGTCGCTCTAAAATGTATTTTTATATCCACTGACCCGAAAAACACGATAATATCGTGTGAGCTGCAGAAAGTCGAAATTATAGCGAGTGATTTTAGACTGACTGCTCGTCCTCGAAAGAGAAATGAAAACGGTTCACTCAGTATAATTTCAATTAGCGGTCACTCGCTCTAAAATATCACAACTGTGAAATAGCTCCTGCTACTTTTCAGTCGTCGTCGCCGTCGCGTGTAGTGTTACCAGGGTATCGAATATTTTCCCTGTATGGGCGATATGTCAGACAACCACCTAGCAGAAGTCATGTTCATTGGGTGGATTGCCAAAAGGAAAAGAAGAAGAAGAATCAGACTCACAGACTGATTTTTGACAATAACAGTCTTTGCAATAACATGACGAATTTGATTGATGAGTGGTGTACGTTGCGGGAATACGCGTATTGGTACTTAATATCGTTGCGCGTAGCTCTTGATTCGAGTGTGTATGTTTTTAGCCAGTTTTGCATTTTTAGTTTTATTTCATTAACTGTCGAATAGTCTGTGTACCGGTCGTTTTGTACGTCTTCGGTTTAGTTACTTATAATTGCGAGCACGAATCGGGTAAAATGAAACAAATATTATTCCGTACAGTAATGTCCGGCAAGTCATGAAATATCAAACAATATCAAAAGTTCTAAACTGTGCTAAAAATCGGTACCAGAATATATCTGCGTTTGCTTAAGCCGCTTTATAGAAAGCTATTTTTTCTTCCTAATTACTGTTGATTTTACGTGACTGTTATCGTACGGTTCTAGATCCTGACTTGGGTATTGAAAGAAAAATGTTGTACCGTGTTGAATTTACTAACATGGCATGAACTTTGGTATGGTTCTAGATCCTGACTTGGTTATTGAAAGAAAAATGTTGTACCGACTCCAAACTTGCTTTAGGGAAGTTTACCCATTAAAAATAACCACAATGGGAATCAATTTAGAAAATATTTCATCGCAGGAATTTCATTGCTGGACACATAGATTAAGATTTGAAGCTCCAAGTGTTCAATTTGTGAAGCAATTTCATAAGGAATGTATTTAGGCTGATACAATACTTAGGTATATTCAGATGCCGCTGAAATGCCAATACAGAAGTCAAAATGTAGAATACGGACTTACTCCCATTATTGCTTCATGCGTGGAGTCTCAGGCTGCCTCGAGCACAATTCTCTCTTGGCTGCTGCCATTAAACCCTTTGAGCCCCGCGACTTCGATATCGAAGTCAACTGAACGCGTCCAGGAAAAGTGATTTGATTGGGTTTTTCATGTCATTCCATATGCAGTTGTATTTTATTTAAATCCACGATGATATTTGTATCATTGTGCATTTAAATAAAATACAACTGCATACGGAATGACACAAAAAACCCAATCAAATCACTTTTGCTGGACATGTTCAGTTGACTTCGATATCGAAGTCGCGGGGCTTGAAGGGGGATTCGAGACAGCACGAACGCCAAATCAATGTATGCTGGCTCGACCTAGAGAATGCCTTTGGGTCAGTTCGGCACAGTCTCCTCCACTTTGCGCTCCGCTGGTACAACTTCCCACCTGTGGTGCGTGACATTGTAGCCTCCTACTACAACTGTCTGACGTTCCATGTCAACAAACCAGCTGACCCCTCGACTCTCTTCAGGTCCAAACACAATTTTGGGCTAGCTCTAAAACTGCCCTCTCTGCTCTACACCAACTCCAGAATAACCAAAAATTCTATTCTAAGCAATTCCAAGGATCCGGCAATATCGAAGCACGTAGTAGGTAAGTGGCCGTAGTGAGTCAAATGATCTACAAGCCCGCGTTGACTTCCGCAAAAAGTTCCTTACTGGAATCAGCCAGAATGGCACTGGTCTGGGGTACAACCATGAGCGATGTGGACTTGAAGAAGTCTCTCATGCGGGGAGATTACGACAGCAATAGTATGGCTCACGCTATTGGCCTTCAATGCCAGAATGATTGGACAACAATTGGAGACTTTTGCATTCTTCCTCCAATGCACTGGAAAGTAATGTTGTATGACTGGATGCCAGAGATGCTGAAATTTTATTTAAATGCCTTTCAACATACACTTCCAGACCCCAGTAACCTCGCTCGTTGGAGGTATGCCGAGGATAGTTCACGTCCCCTTTGTAGCAACACCCCTTGCACAGCTAGACATATTCTAGCTGGCTGCAAGGTGGCCTTGAATCAAGGACGGTACACTTACCGCCACGACAAAGTTCTTGCTGTTATTCGCGAGGTACTTAGCCTCTCAGTGGCTCGAGCCAACAAGGGTTCCACAGTATCCTCCGAACCCCTAATACAGTTTGTGCGGGTTGGCTCTAAAGGCAAAAAACGTCTCACTGCAAAACCTTTCTCAATAATCGAGAAAGCTTCAGATCGGATTACGTAGGTCGATTCGGTCTCAAAGCAGTATAAATTCCCTGAAAGTCTCGGATGCACAGCCCTGCGTCCAGATATAACTCTTTACTCTCTATCTCGGAAGATGGTCCTTATCGTAGAATTAACTGTTCCATGGGAATCAAATATCCCAAAAGACCACGAGTACAAATTAAATAAATACCATGACCTCGCAAATGCCGTCACCCGGAACGGCTTCACTGTTCACCTTCACGCGGTGGAAGTAGGCGCTCGTAGCCTGCCAGCTAAATCTTTGTTTCACCTTTTTAAAGATCTTGGTCTCTCCAGTAAAATAATCAACTCCTTTCGAGAAAAATTATCTAAAACCGCGATTTCTGCATCTCAAATTCTATGGCTTCGAAGGGGGAGTGAATGGGTGGTAAGGTGGACGCTCACATGTGGCAAGACAGCTGTCCTAAACCTACCACCGCCGGTCATTAGTCCGGAATCCACCCTTCACCTCCCAGAAGTATAATAATTACCTATATATGATGGGCCCGATTTTTGGTCGGTGAATTCCATGGCAGCTCCGTTTGTATTTTATTTTTATTTATGATAGTGTTAATTTTTTTGTTAAATGTAATGCCAATTGCTTTAAAATTGTTGATTAGCTCTGCGTATGGCGGCTGGACTAAATTAATTTTTAATAACGATAGTTTATTTAGAATTTTATCGCGAAGCGGATGCGGATGCGTTATGAAAAATATTTTAAAAAAATAATTAAATTGGACGCTGTCACCGTACAATATCTTTTGTTCATCGAATAAAAACATTTCTTACAATTAAAGTTTTATTTTTGGTAGCACATGTTTGGGATCCATTTTTTTGTCGGATGCCATCGACTCTGTTCACACTAGTCGGATATCGAATCCGATTTGGAGGCGACTGTGTGCAATCGGCGTTAACGAACTTTTGTTGTGATGTACTAATTAGGACAAAAACATAGAAATACAGGTATAAAAGAAAGTGTTTGGTATACCCAATCCTGGAGGAAGGAGGAGGACCTGCGCAGCGCAGTAACATAAACAGAACTAACATAAGATAGGAGTATTACTGTCGCAATGGAACTTAGAGCATTTACTAAATTGAGTTTTAAGATTTAATAGATAGGAAAATGTATCCACAAGTGACTATTGATTTGTATTACGGTCATAAACGTGCACGATCTTGACGGCTTCCACTATACCAAAGCGAGCGCCCTCTGAAATCTGCCGCCCCTAAAGCCGCGTTGACACGGTCAGAGTACACTCGCATTCGGAACCTACTCAGATGCTACTCGCAGAGTGGCAACCGGTAATCCAAGCGTACTCGTACGAGATGTAAACTCTCGTCGTCGACGACGTCTCTAAGATGTAAACAAAAAGATCAACAAGATGCAAAGTACCTTTAGTCAAGAGAACGGGAAAAATTCAATTAAAATAAAAAGAAAATGTAAATAAATTAAATTTCTGTATTTTCAGTGTTATATTTTATAATATATAGTCAAATTGTTCATTGTTGAGCCGCAAATGATTCCTATGCCTACCCTAATTTTTGATTAGCACTTCACGGAGAAAATTAAGACACACCCTTATGCCTCTGAGAAAATTAACTGACAACCCTCCCTCCATTTACGGTTCCAAATTCTTCGGTTCTTCCAAGTTGCAGTGGTTTTCCATCTCTGTTATCACTATGTCTGCAACAACTTCGTCAAATTGCAGCAACAGATTCGTCTCAGCCATATTGAGTTGTGAACTTAAAAACGAGTAAGCTTGAATGTGTGTAATCCAGTATCCATGTACACTCGTACGACGTATGAAGCTGACTCATACGAGGGAATTCAGTCAGTGTACTCCGACCGTATCAACGCAGCTTAACCCATTTAGACCTGAAACTATTTTTTTCTAAAAATAATAAAATAATAATTTAATTAGATAAAAAGAACATCCCCAAGTATGGAAAAAATATATTTTTAAATATTCGTATATTGGGGGGGCAGGAATAAGCCGTATCATATGTGATACAGTAGGCTTATATGGGAACAAAAACGAATCATTAAGTGAAAAATATTTTATTTGCTATGAAAATTATTTGACTGGATATACGTATATAAATCTAAAGGAAAATTGTACAATAAATGTTAATAATCTTATACACTATTTTTTTGTATGATATCCAACAAAACATTCCACATCTAATCCGATTACACTTGATGCACCTCGCAGGGTTAACTTTATGGCATACTCCACATCGAGTGCGTTTGCCGGTTGGCTGCTTGGCACAAAGTGGCCTTTGTCATCAAATCTTGAATCCATCGTAATAGAAGATGGTCGACTTGGACCAGGGTTAGTACGTGGGTTTACACCGATTGCATTGGAGCAAACTGAAACTATGCTATTGTTATGCCATTTACAAATGCCATCACAACACGATAATCATAACAGCCTCTGTTTTCTTTTTTATTTCCTTGGCATCTGGCAATGGCCACTTACCAACTCTTTTATCGAATGGTCCCTGTCATACGATACTTTCTTTTTGTTAGCTCAGCAGCTGAAGGCAACCCAGTAAAGAAATTATCTATAAACAAATGATAAATTTGACCAAGATGACGTTCGAATATCGGCATAAGTCAAAACGACGCTGGCGCCGAGTCCTAATTCCGAATACTTTGAGTTCAAAATTGTAGTAGCTCCTTGATAAGGTTCGAACCCTGCGATTTAATCACTTGAGGTTGCACCCACCCAAAGCTTGAATCCATGTCTTATCGGTTTGCCGCGTATAAATTGCTTACAACCGTTATAAATAAGAGCCGCCGTTATCCCGTTATCCCAGGCTGCAACGTCGCCGAAACGTCGGGTGCTACAAAATTCACGCGGTAAATTCGTTTTTAGCTGAATTTATAATGTCAAATAACCGCGATAGTCTCCGATGTCATACTTCGTACAACCGTGTTGTCCAAAATATGGCACCATCGCCTCATCAACACTGTGATTTTCTTGAGTTATATGGGACATTGTTTTCCAGGTGGAACTTATTTCAATATAGTCCTTCTTTTGCCAATTATATTTTTTTACTATTTTATGAAGTGGCTCGCTTGTCTCTGCCCCCTCATCGAAACATTCGTTAACATCAATTGCTTGCTGGAGTTCTGCATCTGCTCTGAGTAAAGTTGGAGGTAGGTTATTGATTTCAACATTATCCTCATCTCCCGAGTCCTCGTCAGTCAAATCTGCATGAGCATCTGATGGTGGAAGAATAAATATATCACACTCGCAGTGTGATATAGCCTTTCTTCCTCCTCTAACAGCATGACAATTTAATTCAAAGACAAAGCCCTAATACAAAAAAAGGGAATAATTAGATGTGCATAGGCCTACTGTATCGAATATGATACATCAGATTTCAAGTAAAAAAATACACATAAATATAAAAAATAATCAAAAAATTATCTTTATATTTTATTCTATGATACATACACTGCTTATAAAAAGAACAACACTAAGTTATTTTATAGATAATTATGAATTTTACCTGTTTGAAGACATCTTGGAACAAGGATTATAAAATCATGGACAAAACTATGGACGTATGTACTGTACAAAAATAGAAATAGGAATGAAAGATATTTATTTGGATCACTCCTACCTTGCACTTGACACCCAGAATAAACATAAACAAAAAACGGTTGCGGGTACTTCAGAATAATTTATTGCTTTTGCTGTATCACATATGATACGGTAGGTCTAAATGGGTTAAGCTGCGGCCCTCTTATCATAATATGATTGCCTGCAAGTACACAAATTAGTTACTCCAAAAAAAACAAACTAGAAACATAATGGCAGCAGACAGATGGGTTTTACCTTTTGATCTTGTTTCGATGTACAATATTTTAAAAAATCAGATACACAAACATCGTAAATTTAGCTATTCTACGGCATCAATGCATGTATATACACAGCTTCGGCAATTTATTAGGTAATACGCTGTTTTACGATAATCACAAACTTAAATAAGGACTGACGATAAATAATTATGACACTGACAGCATGTAGCTCGAACGTCAAGAAATCGGTAGAGTTGCCATGTGAAATCGGTATAATTGGACCAAAAATCGGTTCATAATAATATGAAAGAAAAAAAAATATTCAATAAAATCTCCTTAATAAACATTCGGAATTATTATTATTGTTTATTATTAGATATCAGGAATTATTAAAATTATTAATAAACATCAGGAATCGTTTTTATTAAACATCAGGAATTATTAAACATTATTAAAACTTATAACAGTTAGTTGAGCGTGCATCATAAAAATGAACTATACCTACACTATTTACATCAACAAATCAGAATAAAAACGAAATAACAATATCATACTAAGTACCTACCTATTAGTTAGTAAAACCATTGATTTAAAATCAATGGTACAACCAATGAAATCGACCATTTAAATATAATTATTTTTTACAATCTTTAAGATAGTACTAGTCAGTAGCAGTAATTTTTGAACTAATTTCGAAGTCGTAACAATTAGCGCCATTAAATAGACTTTTGTATGTAACAGACCATTGATTGACTCAGTAGACAACCTATTTCGCTGTTAGGTTTTCATGAGATTAATATGCGAGAATATGCGCTCAACATTGGCGGATGAATGGGGCAGTGATACAATAGTAAAGATGAAAGAAAACAATAAAGGATACATTAGAGTGTCATCGCCATGCTTCAGTAAACTGATTTTATCCTAAAAGAGTTCTATTTCATCAGAAAATGTTTTTATTTGGTCACAATTTCTCAAAACACGCCATTCTGTATCAATTTGCTGAAAATCATTGTTTTAAACAATATTGGGAAAGAGTGGAATACCAGGAATTATCAAAGCAGTTTTGCCACTTTTAATATTCGTTAGTTCAGTTATGTCTAAACCTTTTATTGGATTATTTTTCAATAGAAACCTTGCAGTTATTTGCTTGCATGTTTCGATAGAAATCGTAGAAAAATCGTTCCATTTCGGTAGGACAGTTGTCATTTAAGAACCGCAACAGGCTTTTGCATTGCTGGGAATCCATCTTAGAATCACCCTGTTCTTTTCGCCCAGGGAATTCAGTAGTGATACGCAGTTTTGCACTAGCTTTGAATTAATAGTATTCGAGGCTAGTGTCATAAGAGCTGCCCTGCTATCCGAGTGGATATAAATACGGTGGTTGCAGGCGCGGATCTACGTCTTGTTTCTGGGGGAGGGGGGGGGGGGGATAGTGGGGGTGGGTTTCTGTCTATAGATAGTTAAAACAAAATTATAGTGTGAATTTAGGGCATCCAAGATGCTGAATAGAGATAGGGAATTAAGTAACTAAGGATTATAAAAAGGGAAAATAAATTATGAATACACTCGTACGTTTTTATTTTACTTGAACAAATGACACATAATAGTTCATAACACAGAATTAAATTACAAATTGCAGTTTCCGGTGTTTTTTCTTTGCAAATCTTTCAATTATCTTCTCTTTGTCTACTGGAATATCAAAATGAATATGCAGGAGTGCCAACCCTGTTAACCTATCCTCTACCATCGTGGATCGTAGCCAGGTTTTTAGTCGCCTCAGAGTTGAAAAACTTCTTTCGGCAGTCGCCACACTTACGGGCAAGGAGGCCATTATACCTAAGGATGAGGCGATGTATGCCAGGGTAGATGAATTCGTTGGCCAGATCTAGAACATCTAGAATATTTTTTGGTTCAGAATAAGCGCAGCTATACTTGAGGCTTTAGCAAAAAGCTTTGTAAACTTAGTATCATCGTCACTTATGGACTTTCTAGAACATTCAGCGTAACAGTATATTTTTCAGTGGCTCTCTGTAAATCCAATTCGGGAGATTGTAGAAACGAGAATTGTTTTGGAAGAACGATTATATGGTAGGATAAAACACTCTTGAAACGCGTCGATATATTTTCCTAATTATATTTGCATATAAATTAATTCAATCAACTATTTTTTTGCCAGAGATACTACATAAAGTTGAATTGTTTGTACCGGTAAATTACACAGCGAGGAGAGCGTATCTATTGTTTAATGTGCCAAACCACCGTACAAATATTTTCGTAGACAGGCCCAGTGGGAAGGGTTATAGCTATTCCTAATTCCTTACCCACTGAAATAGACATTTTTAGTATATCCCTTTGGCAGATAAAAAGGCACCTCCATGTTTATCATAATCACTGATTTGGAAAGTTTTTTTTGAGCCCTGTATTTTTTTTACACTTTTTTTAATATCACATTCTTCTACCCAAAAATTGAGTCGAAGTTTATTGAGGCCTTTTCTACCGAAAATAAAAACTGGTAATATCCGAAAGTTGAGTATAAAATATGCTTTTCCTCGGTAACAAACTCCCAAATTAAAAAACTTGTAATATTTTAAATCTTTTTTGAATCATAATACATTATAGAAAAAATATAATTTCAGAAATATTTTTATCCTGACGCACCAAATTCCGTTGTAGATCACCCTGTCTTTAATTACTTATTTGATAGGCCGTTTACACTCTCGAGCGAGGCGCGAGGCGAGACGCAAAACCATATCAGTAAACAAATGGAACAGAGGCAAAGCTTCTAACGAGCGTACAAAATGTTTACCTACTTGCTGGAAGCTTTGCCTCTGTTCCGTTTGTTTACGCAAATGGTTTTGCGTCTCACTCTCGCCTCGAGTGACGCCCCATGACAGCGAAGTGACGCCACGCCAGCCAACCGCCATTGCATTTTTTTTTATTATGGCGATCGACGTCGAGGTTTGGTATTAATTGACGCTTTTCTGGTATTTTAGAAACTAAATTCAAAATCGGTAATCCGACCTCGTACTCGGAAAGCGGTGCGAGGACGCAAGGTGATCGTGCTGAAGAACTTCGACGATGGCAGCAAAGATAATTTAATAATGGATGGCAGTTCATATAGGTAAACAGTATGGATACTCTCGTCGCCGGTCCCGAAAAGGTATTATGGGAAAGGGCCGTTTTAAAAGCTCTCCAAGATCCCTTCGACAAAGTGAGTGAAACCTTTATCCATGTTTACGGGTCATTTCCTGTTTTGAGGTTATTTTTTAGTGTCATTCGAGCCGCGGTTCTCTAGATAGGTTCATAGGCGATAACAGACATTTAATCCCGGAAATATAAACTGTTATAAAGTTATATTAATAGATAAAAACGGAGCTGGAATTCACCGATCGGAATCGGGCCCATAATGATATTATTATACTTCTGGGGAGTGAGCAGTGGACTCCCGACTAACGACCGGCTGTGGTAAGTTTAGGACAGCTGTCTACAGTTCGCGCGCGAGCTCCGAAGTATCAGGGGCTGGGAAAGCGGCCGGATTATGCCACCCCCGACTGTCGCTTCATACCTCGCACTCTCCCAGTACTAGTACTGGGAGAGCGCGGGGGTGTGGAGCGACGGTCGGGGGCAGCGTAATCAGCCCTCTTCGCCAGCTCCCGATTCTTCGGAGCTCGCGCGCGTACTATAGATACATGTGAGCGTTTACCACTCATTCAATCCGCCTTCGAAGCCATATGATTCGGAAATTGAAGTTTTAGATATTATTTCTATGAAGGAGTTTATTATTTTCCTGGAGAGACCAAGATTTTTAAAGAGATGTAGCAGATCTGGCTGGCAGGCCACAAGCGCCGACTTCCACCGCATGAAGGTGAACAGTGAAGCCGTTCCGGGTAACGGCATTTGCGAGATAATGGTGTTTATTTAATTTGTACTGGTGGTCTTTTAGGATATTTGATTCCTATGGAACAGTTAATTCTACAATAAGGGCCATCTTCCTAGATGGGAGTAAGAAGTTATATCTGTACGGAGGGCTGTGCATCCGAGACTTTCAGGGAATCGATACTGATTAGAAAGGAATTGATTCTGCTTTTTTGTACAGTCGACCGCTCATCAACCAATACATTTTTTGTGGCAAAACGAACTCTATTACGAGCGCAGTAAGACATCCTGTGTATAGGTTGATGTGCGGTGACTACATTATTTAGTCACCAGGTTATTTTAGTGACAATATTCAGTGAGTGGATGCGCTACATTGTGCACATAAAATTAGACTGAAAAAAAGGAAACTAGTAACCGAAAATGCCCTGTGACAGCGTGCAGCGGTAACCCGTCCCGCGTCTCACGCATCCCTTTTTGAATTTTGATAAAACAAGCAAATTGGTAATTAAATACTACTTACCGATAAAAAGATATGTTACTATTCCTTTTATTTCGCTTCCGGTAACCGGCGCTGACAGTATCGCTTTGTACCGCTTTGTAATGCTTACATATATAAAAATATAGTATTTTCATTTATTTTAGTGACAAACTGCATATTGTGCTTTTGTCTCGCCTGATTTAAAGAGATTATAAAATAGTCAGATGTATAGTCTGTCAGAACGCTCCTGGCACGCTGAGTTATAAAACGTAGGAACGGAGTAGCGTAGATTCTTTTCTGATATGTTTATCAATGGAAGAACCATTTGCACGTGAAGAATGTTCTTGTGGGCAGGCTTTCAAACCCATCTCATTAAGGTGGCATGATACCTGGGAACGACCATATCTAAAGAATTTCAGATTTATGATTTTTTTGAAAAATGTAAGCATTAATTTGAAAAAGTTTATAAGCAAATCCCTCGACAAGGAACCATTTTACAATTTGAACGCAAAAAAGTTGCTGGTTGCCTTGGACATTAAGGCTTTAAACTGATTTCTAAAACTTTCAGGCTCGATTACTTCTACTATGCAAGTGGTGAGTGTGTTTTATTTTAATTTCATTAAATTGAGTGGTTAATTCTCTAGCGCCGCGATTAGCCAGATTTTTTATTTTGTGCCCTAAATTAATTACAATTATTAAAAACTAAAGAGCACTCTCAGAGTTACGCTAAATATGCTTTGCCATTAACACCCTTATACCACCACTGCGCCACAGTATACTAACCAGTAGCTTTACTCTCGAGCTACAAGGCAATGCGGGAAGAGGGTGCGAGGAATGTGGGCAGAGGGGTTCATCCCGACGAACGCAAACATTTAGCATTACGGCCAGGTAAACGATGGCGACCTTTTCGAGCATTTGGACATCTGTGTAGGCATCCCTTACGACTCAAGTCGCATTCATTTTGATTTCAATTTTGTTTTAGGAGAAGCTACTGTCTGGGGTATAGGGGAGAGAGGGGCTTGTTGTAACAATTTTCAGAAAAACTTATATATCTTCAGATCTATCGGTTAAATTAGCAGTAATTAAACATAAATTGATACTTTAACTCTTCCTCTATTAAATCAAGTAAAAAAAATACCAAAACTGTAGGTAATTATTTCAAAATAAATATTTATATAAAGAAAGCGGGATGTTACAATTTACCCCCATGCTGGGGTTTGTTGTAACATCTATTGGGGCAAGTAGTAACAATAATAAAAAACGAAAATATGACACCTTTGACTATTTATTGTTTGTTCGTTAGAAACAAAATAAACTTTTTCTATACTTAACATGTAATCTTTATCAAATAATTAACTGAAATTTAGTTTTTAACTAATCAATATAAAAGATTTCTTATTAACTATTTATCTTATTTCGCAAGACAATCCTTATAATCAACGTGGCACTTTAAAATAACAGTACATTAAATTATGTACCTCTAAATGAAATCTAGTAATTATCTCTTTCTTATACCTTACATCTTACAAAGTATCGTATACAATAATAAACCTTTGGATAAGTTTCTTTATGATTAAATTCAATCCTCATCTGAGTTACAATTGATACAAACAAAAAAAATTGTGTCTCCTGTGACACATCGTTCATGTGCCCACATCTTGCAAACAATACATTGTACCCAATCGCATTTATTTGAATCTTT
>OX155973.1:16198553-16362588 GCA_944548615.1 Micropterix aruncella
TCGTTCCCTCATTACTGAGGATCGTGGCCACTAGACAACAGTTTGCCTACGAGGCTCCTCCACTTCGACCTGTCTTCTGCATGGCGGGTCGCAGATTGTATTGACCCTTTTGTAACTTCTTTGATGAGGTCGTTTCATTTGGCCGGTGATCTGCCTCTGCTTCTTCTTCCCGCCACTTGACCTCCGGAAAGCATTTTCTCCAGATTCTCTGGGTTTCCCCTGGCAACATGACCGAAGAACTGCAGGACCCTTCTCATGAATACGGTAGAGAGTCTCACTTGGATGCCGAGTTCTTCCAGGACAGATTTGTTGGTGCGGCGTGCTGTCCATGGGATTCCTAGCATTTTACGCCAACACCACATCTCCAGTGCATCGATTTTGGTGCGAGCATCGATATTTTTTTATTTAATAATGCAAATATTTGAGTAAACTATTATAGCTTAGGAACTATGCACAACAATATTTTAAATATTAAATCTACAACAGAAAATGAAATATTTTTATTCTGCCTTTTCTCTCTTCATTTTTTCTTTTTGAATTATATTAGTTTAATACTATTATTCATGTTTTTACACCACCTGCATCATGTACATCTAGATTCAGGCCTGAGAAGCTTCGTTAGGTGTCCGTAGCGCAATTTGATACATAACCTGTTCTTTAAAATGTATAAATTCTTTATTTCGGTAACAATGTAACTGCTTTTCTTTGTACAAGTATTAAATAAATAAAAATAAAATTCATTTAAAAAAAATCGCATAGGCCAGTGGCACCGTCAGCTAACTGTGCCAAAACCAGCTCTAATATAAATCTTAAGATAATGCCAAATGTGACAAAATAGATTTATTTACTACTAACTGACCAGTGCCCACTTCGTTGGGAGGTAAAACTTTTTACTTGTGATGAAAATATGAGTGTGGTTTGATTAGTACTGAGTTCTATGATTTATTTCCTGACTGCCAAAAGAAGGGTTATATTTTTACTGCATATGTATGTATGTATTTGCATGCCAATTTTACTATATTACCGTTATTTGTGAGTGTCTTCTTGTGAGTGTCTTATTTGTGAGTGTCTTCTTGTGAGTGTCTTATTTGTGAGTGTCTATGCAGTAAAAGTGAAAGTATATGCAGTAAAAGGGAAAACTCTTTTGTTTTAAACAGTCTTTTGTGACTTAAATATAAAATTTATACATATGCTGTCGCTGACTTTTTTGTAGGCATTACCAAGCTCTACAACTTTTCTCTAGAATTCAATCATATATCTCTCATCGTTAAAGCAGCGTTCGTTAGAAACGTTTTCGTTCGACCGTTTTTTCCGACTTACTTTGAAAATCCGACTACCACGAAAAAGTCTTTTCATTTTTCGGATTAATATATAGCCTATGACACTCATAAATAACGCCTATGACTCTTACAAATAACGTGGCTTTCTATTGGTAAAAGAATTTTTAAAATCGGTTCAGTAGATCCAGAGATTACTTCCTACAACCTCATGGCACAAACTTTACCTCTTTATAATATTAGTATAGATTAGTATAGATATAAAGGATGGATGAGTTTCTTATTAGTAACATGCTTTAAGTGGCTGAATCAGTACGAGGAAATAAATAACTTTGAATAAAAAAAAGTTTTTTTTTTATTTGAGAAATTATGTTTTGAAAAATAGTATAAAAAGTTGAGCGCGTTGCGCCATCTAGCGGTAGGTAAATAAATTAATTTATAGCGGAAGGTTTATTCGCGATATTTTATTTATTGTTAGATGGCGCAGCGCGCTCTACGCTTGTTAATCGTTTATTTATCAGTAGTATTTTTTAAATATAAAAAAAAACAGAAACTTTTTTTTTTTTAATATATATTTTTTCTTTTTGTTTTTTTTTTTATTTATTTTTTTTTCATCAAAAGTTGCTTTTTTGCGCGTACTGATTTGACCATTTCAAGGATGCCACTTATTAAATAGTCAGCATGTATAAAATTTATCGTATCTTTGTAAATTATACAATTGAAATATTAATTGAAAGGTTGAATATCTGAAAAAAATCAGTTTATTATTCTGTCATTAATTTTTGAACCGCAGAAAAGGGCCCTAAAATAGGGTCTAAAATTTACAAATATTCGGACTATTTTTAGAGAATTTTAAATAAAATAAAATTCAAATAATAATAAAGGTCTAATGATTCCTATGATTTCACTTTCCCAGCCCACCAACTAGCAAGGAGGGAAAGTATTGTGAACGGGCAAAAATATTTTTTTCGATACGAAGACGGAAATTCACATTTTGAGCCTCTCCTGAGACGATAAGGACAATTTACAGATGGAAATCGGTTTGTGTGTCTTATGTAGCGAACGCTTTGGTAGCGAACGGGTTTGTGCAGCTTGGGCCATAAGATCCACTGTGTTTTCGGATCGGTGCAACTCACGATTCAGCACTTATCCAGTAGCCTCCTCGTGTGTAAGACTACCCAGGGTAGGACTCGCGTTCTAGGCCTCGTGACGAGCGCACCGTTCGGCGACAGCCAATCGGTATGTGCACTCTGACTAATTACTGAATAAGTCGGGAGACTATGGAAATATACTGTTTCCTAAGCAACGGGGGTGAATGTTGACCTGTCGTCAACCACCCTTGAAATGACCAATTGGCTACCTATTACTGAGTTCAGAGCCAAGCAAAGGATGCCAATGGCCCACGATAGATTCAAACTGAATCACCGCTGAATGTACGACAGGTAGAGGTCGCGCAAAGACCCCAAACCAGTCGGGAGGTTGGAGGTATCCTAATGGTTAATTCCAGGCGGAGATATCTTTCCAAAACTGATAGTCAGGGGCGAGGTGGTCAGTTAGTTATCCTTTCCCTGTGCCCAAGTCTTCTACCCCACCTTATGGAAGATAAAACGATCAAAGAATGATCGTTAAAACTTCCTTTGGTGACAGATTTGTCCGTTGTAGTTGACTCCTCTAAGTGTAAGTGTGTCTGTATGTATGGCTATGCTATTTCTCCGCGATAGCACCTAAACCTTTAATCCGATTTAGTTGAAATTTGGCAAGCAGGCATCATTTTACAAACACACACCCTTACGATTTCCATCACACAAACACACACCGACCGCCACATACACACACACATAGCGAACTAACATTTAGTAGTAGTAGTAGTAAACGGAGTAGGGGCTTGTCTCCAGCCCTTAATGTCACCTGGATCTATAAGATCTTTTGTAACTACCCACTTTGTGGTTGGGTCGGTGGTCAGCTAGTAGCCCGGTACTGCTTACCAGTCGAAGCAGATCACTGCCCTTCAAGTTGGGCAGATCGCTGGGATCGAGAAAGGCTCGTCCCAGTAAACTGTCTTTTAGCGGCGAGGCCTGGGCAGCGACCAACTATATGTATGTTGTCTTCAGGATCTTCGCCACATATTCGAAAGTCCTTGCTCTCGGTCAATCCAAGGTTGAATAGATATGCTCTAAGTGTCGTGTGTCCGGTGAGGAGACCGATAAAAGGTTCTGAGGTTCTTCTTGCTCATGTCAAGTATGGCCTTGTTTTTCTTTTGAAGTGGTTGCTCCATCATGGCTTTTGCCTGACGACATCTCTGGCTCGGTTTCCAGGATGCCCGATGTTCCTGCTCCAAGCATTCCCTGATGATTTTCTTACCTGTAGCGAAGGGGATCCCAACAACTGGCTCCACCGGGCATTCCAAAGTCCTCAGTTTTGCCAGTCTGTCGGCCTCTTCATTGCCGGTATGCCTTGATGGCCCGGTATCCATATTAAGGTGCATTTGTTGGTTTTTCCCAATTTGCCATGTCGTGCCAGACCACAGAGGATTCTGTGGCGGCTTTAGCCAGAGCGTCCAGTGCAGCTCTGCTGTCAGAGCAGATGGGGATTATTTCATTTTTTACCTCAAGTCGATTTTGGAGTTTTATGCATTCCAATATGGCAAACACCTCGACTTAGAAAACCGTGGCATAGTGTACAAGGGGGATGCTGATTCTGTGAACTTACACAACTATCAAATATTTCAAAATATTGAATTTTTACATATTTTATGTTTCATTCATTGTAAATAATCCATTTAGGTTAATGGCAATCTTTCCAACTAATAGGAAAGAGCTG
The DNA here is from genome assembly GCA_944548615.1 of Micropterix aruncella. NCBI lineage: Eukaryota > Metazoa > Arthropoda > Insecta > Lepidoptera > Micropterigidae > Micropterix > Micropterix aruncella. The sequence goes on from OX155973.1 coordinate 16,202,651, forward strand.
ACTGCTTCCTTTCACTGATGTGAGGGCATGTTACGCTTTTAGTTTTAAGTTTTCAGCTGAATATTGATCGCAGCTTCTTTATATCGCACCTTTAGAAAATAAAAAAACGAAATTCGAAACTTTAAATTCTTCCATCTGTCAAGTAGCTCGTCTTGTCTTGTTATTTCCCTTGAAATAATAGGAAATTGAGTGAGTTTACGTATAAAGAAGGATTGTAGCTTAATGTTTGAGATAATTGGATGAAGGGTGAGCGTTACTAGTTGTAAAATGGGCCCAACTTAAACCTACTTCTCTTTCCGCAAGTGAGAGACATTCATCATTCTCGTTAACACCTAAAGCATTCCCGAATCCGATCAAGGGAATCCTTCGTCACGATGTAAGTGGCTTTTATAATTATTTACTTTATAATCATCTTATTGATCAATTCTAAAAAGAATATATACACAAAACTATCCAATATTTCAATATATATATATATATATATATATGTATATATATATATATATATATATATATATATATATATATATATATATATATATATATATATATATATATATATATATATATATATATATATATATATATATATATATATATATATATATATATATATATATATATATATATATATATATATATATATATATATATATATATATATATATATATATATATATATATATATATATATATATATATATATATATATATATATATATATATATATATATATATATATATATATATATATATATATATATATATATATATATATATATATATATATATATATATATATATATATATATATATATATATATATATATATATATATATATATATATATAGAATTGATCAATAAGATGATTATAAAGTAAATAATTATAAAAGCCACTTACATCGTGACGAAGGATTCCCTTGATCGGATTCGGGAATGCTTTAGGTGTTAACGAGAATGATGAATGCCTCTCACTTGCGGAAAGAGGAGTAGGTTTAAGTTGGGCCCATTTTTCAACTAGTAAACGCTCACCCTTCATCCAATTATCTCAAAAATTAAGCTACAATCCTTCTTTATACGTAAACTCACTCAATTTCCTATTATTTCAGGGGAAATAACAAGACAAGACGAGCTACTTGACAGATGGAAGAATTTAAAATTTCGAATTTCGTTTTTTTATTTTCTAAAGGTGCGATATAAAGAAGCTGCGATCAATATTCAGCTGAAAACTTAAAACTAAAAGCGTGACATGCCCTCATATCAATGAAAGGAAGCAGTCAGCTCTTTCGAAAATAAAATTATATCGCACCTTTAGAAAATAAAAAAACGAAATTCGAAATTTTAAATTCTTCCATCTGTCAAGTAGCTCGTCTTGTCTTGTTATTTCCCCTGAAATAATAGGAAATTGAGTGAGTTTACGTATAAAGAAGGATTGTAGCTTAATTTTTGAGATAATTGGATGAAGGGTGAGCGTTTACTAGTTGAAAAATGGGCCCAACTTAAACCTACTCCTCTTTCCGCAAGTGAGAGGCATTCATCATTCTCGTTAACACCTAAAGCATTCCCGAATCCGATCAAGGGAATCCTTCGTCACGATGTAAGTGGCTTTTATAATTATTTACTTTATAATCATCTTATTGATCAATTCTAAAAAGAATATATACACAAAACTATCAAATATTTCAAAATATTGAATTTTTACATATTTTATGTTTCGTTCATTGTAAATAATCCATTTAGGTTAAAGGTAATCTTTCCAACTAATAGGAAAGAGCTGACTGCTTCCTTTCATTGATATGAGGGCATGTCACGCTTTTAGTTTTAAGTTTTCAGCTGAATATTGATCGCAGCTTCTTTATATCGCACCTTTAGAAAATAAAAAAACGAAATTCGAAATTTTAAATTCTTCCATCTGTCAAGTAGCTCGTCTTGTCTTGTTATTTCCCCTGAAATAATAGGAAATTGAGTGAGTTTACGTATAAAGAAGGATTGTAGCTTAATTTTTGAGATAATTGGATGAAGGGTGAGCGTTTACTAGTTGAAAAATGGGCCCAACTTAAACCTACTCCTCTTTCCGCAAGTGAGAGGCATTCATCATTCTCGTTAACACCTAAAGCATTCCCGAATCCGATCAAGGGAATCCTTCGTCACGATGTAAGTGGCTTTTATAATTATTTACTTTATAATCATCTTATTGATCAATTCTAAAAAGAATATATACACAAAACTATCAAATATTTCAAAATATTGAATTTTTACATATTTTATGTTTCGTTCATTGTAAATAATCCATTTAGGTTAAAGGTAATCTTTCCAACTAATAGGAAAGAGCTGACTGCCTCCTTTCATTGATATGAGGGCATGTCACGCTTTTAGTTTTAAGTTTTCAGCTGAATATTGATCGCAGCTTCTTTATATCGCACCTTTAGAAAATAAAAAAACGAAATTCGAAATTTTAAATTCTTCCATCTGTCAAGTAGCTCGTCTTGTCTTGTTATTTCCCCTGAAATAATAGGAAATTGAGTGAGTTTACGTATAAAGAAGGATTGTAGCTTAATTTTTGAGATAATTGGATGAAGGGTGAGCGTTTACTAGTTGAAAAATGGGCCCAACTTAAACCTACTCCTCTTTCCGCAAGTGAGAGGCATTCATCATTCTCGTTAACACCTAAAGCATTCCCGAATCCGATCAAGGGAATCCTTCGTCACGATGTAAGTGGCTTTTATAATTATTTACTTTATAATCATCTTATTGATCAATTCTAAAAAGAATATATACACAAAACTATCAAATATTTCAATATATATATATATATATATATATATATATATATATATATATATATATATATATATATATATATATATATATATATATATATATATATATATATATATATATATATATATATATATATATATATATATATATATATATATATTAAGTAGCATATTTTCAATTCCTTATAAAAATATCGTAGATAATTAAAAACATCATTGGCTTGTTTTTATCGTTCGATATAATATTTATATTTGATAATTGCTATGCTGCATTTTTTTAAATTAAAAAAACTGTCGTCTATTTGCACGCGGCAAGAATCCTTCTTCCTTTTTATTAAAATGTCAAATAACCGCGAAAGTTTTAAGGTTTATATAGGGGTTATATAGCTCGTGAAAGCACGTAGAGTACAGGGTATCAGAGCCAGTATCACAATGAAGTGGTAAATATTTGATTTAATTTTAATATCACTGAACGAATACAATGTACGCTCCAGCCCGCTGAAATTTCAGGAGGATGCTTACATGAGACGCGGGGTGTGTGGGGGTGGAGCGGCGGGGGGGTGGCGTGCTGAGGACGGCAGGTCGTTCAGTGGGTCAACGACTCCCCCGCCCCGCTGAATCCCCGCGCTCTGGCGCTTTTTCAGCCGGCCTCTTCGTGTGCTATACGCGCCTTTTGCACTTACGACTAAACATAGACTCAATATTAATAGGGTTCCGTACTGAAGCCTACAATAATATCAAAATATTATAACTAGGATAAACAAGTAAATAAACTATTCTATATATAATAATTTTTATTAGGGTTTTTTTAAGAAGTATTTTTGATATATATATATATTTATCTATATAAATACATGTATATATCCGGAATTTACTCAATGAGACGTTTCATTTGACACTAAAGTCGATAAATGTATGTTAATATATTGACATTTGGACATTTAGACTACTACATATATGATATTTGAACAGTTAAGGTACCCTATGACACTCGGGATGACATAATGATTCTAAAATAAATGGGTTTAAGCGTTTAGAAGTTATGGTGGCATAAAGAAACGGAAATATACAAGATGAACCCATGTCACTGATTTTTTGTTGGGCAGTCGTGTAAAAAATAGGATAAAGCGAATTTACCGCGTTTAACACCCGACATTTCGGCGATGTTGCTACCGCCGTTATCCAGGGTAAACTCTTACCCTGGGTGCCGTTGACAATCCTGGACAACGGTGGTTGCACACTAAGAAAAATATTGATTGATTACCATTTTGTTATTACGGTTTTATACAGAATAACGATGTTTCAATCGTAATTTTGTTGAATAACAAGGAATGTTGTGAAAACTCTATTACTCGATTGTATACATCATCATTTTCCTTACGATTAATACGGAAATAACAGTATAGGTACTGTAGTTTCAACATGATTCATGTGTTTGACTATAACCGTACGTATACTAACATGCTGTCATGTTAGTTGCGAGAGCCCAAGGTCGCGACGTAATGAAATAACATCATGATTTGAACATTACGACACAGTAACTATCGTTACGCCAACACCGTTACGCGTCGTGTTAATTCATATCTATGGACCACAGTCCGCGTTATATGCGTAATCCTTGTTGAAACATGCCTATTTCCTTGTATTACATATGTAGATATATTTTTCTCAGTGTAGCATCTCCGAAACGTCGGGTGTGTTATACTTCACGCGGTGAATTTGTTTTTATCTAATTTATAGTGCCAAACAATAGCGATAGTCTTTCATTCAATAATATTAAAATGTTTCTTTGTTTCTACTCTTTTCTTGTGAAATTTCACAGCGGACGGTTTTCATATCATAAGACAATCTATTACAACAAACCCTACTGTGAAGTGTTAATATGTATGTGAGAATCATCGTGTATAATTGTAAGTTGACATATTTGATTTTGTGAATGTTGACACATTTGCCTATTTTTGTTGTTAAGTTAGTTTACGAATCGTTAGAAGTTTAACCTCTCCATTATTCATTACGTTTAGCTAAGAAGGCTTATTTTTCAATGCATGCAATGCAATTTTTCAATACTTTTGCTCTTTTGGCGTTAGGTCGCGCATGTAAAAACAATACCTTACTGTGCATTTACACCAAGCGAGCGAATGTCATAGAGGGTAACAGAAATAGAGAACGGGAGTGCGAAGGTGGGCTGTGAGTGAATGCGTTCACCGAATAGAAAGCGATAGGGACATATGAGACTCCCTCTACCCTTGTCTAGTTGCGCATGCGCGTTTATCCATAGCATAGCAGACTTATGGCGTCGAAGCGTTGCCATAGTGATATATGTACGTGCCTCCGTGAATGCACGACTATATATCCTTCTAGCCGTATTCGGCCATAGCGATTGCATTCTAGATTCTTTTTTTTTATCGTTGGGGGTTTTGCTGGTGAGCCCTCAGGTGACTGATGTAGCCGATCTTGGCTTTGAATGTGCGTGCACATTTGGCGCAAGTCAAGACACCATCGACGTAATTATACTTTATGGCCGCCGGTGGTCGGGCCTTTAGCTCGTCGCGCTTGAATGCACGACTAGATAAGGATAGAGGGGGTGCTAAAGGCTGCTTTTTCTTTCAATTCTGCTGACGCATTCTCAGGCTGGTCACGGTGTCTAGAGTAGTTATACAGTCAATGGCGAATGCTCATTCTACCCCTCCCCCCCCCCAGAGTGGGGAAACTTAGGAGCATTCTAATCGCCGTTCGGCGGTAACGACATATAATACTCTATAAAACAAAGAATTGCTCATTCGTTCAGTGTAAATGACGCTAGAGCGCGCAATAGTAGCCTAGAGCATTCGTTCGTGTTCAGACGCGCTCGCTCGACTAGGCGGTCTCGTCAAAGCGTTCTAGCATTCTACGTGGCAAAATCATTTGCGTTCGTGTTTTCAAAATGGATTAGACGATGTGTGTCTTCAATTAATAGAATTATATCGAGAGCAAATTTGACTGACCACTTTCTACTTGTGAGCGCATACATACATCATAATATTTTCCAAACTCTTGGCATACTCCTGGCATACTCTTGGTCTGCTATCCACTAGAGCTGTCACCCACCGACGGCGCTCTTTTCGTTTGTTTTTCTTTTTAATTGACCGCTGTATTACCATGAAAGAAGCACTTTCTATTATACAATCGTCGTCAGACATCGTCCGTGCTATTACATGCGGTTTCGACGAAGTTGATAACTTTCTAAGAATTCATTCGCTACATTCTAGGGCCGAAAAACACCCATAATTCGAAATCGTTCTACCGTTCTTGCTCTAACAGGTTTTGGCTCTTTTAGTGTAAATGATCTTTTTCGTCGACGAACAAGAATGGCTAATAATTATTTACACTGGAAGAGTAAGAGCAGAATGCTTGTGCTCTAGCTCTACTTTCGTTTAGTATAAATGTACAGTCACACATAGGACCTTTCATCAAAGTGTAGAATAATAACGATTCGCACGTGAGTCATTACTCTTTGCCAAGTGAAAACATGAAATATTAATCCCTAAGGCGCATATGACGACAAGCAAGATCAGACTTTCTTGAAATATATTAAAATTTATAAAACATTTTTGACATTCAGTATATTTTATTAAAGAAGTAAATACCTATGTACATATTATATTAAAAAGAATAAAAACACGAATGCCTTGTTGTATTTGTTGATATTTTTATTACGGTTTTATATTTGTGGTTTACGTATTTATCCACATACATAGATGTATATTTCCGGAATGTACTCAAATAGATATTCATATTCAGATTTTTTTTATAGTCTCCAGACTCTTTCAGCAATAAGTCAGAGTGCACAACCGATTGGCATCGCCGAACGGTGCGCAAACCGTCCAGTAGCGGCAGGAGTCATTTGATTTCAAAACTTGGCTAAAAAATTATTTTGGTATTTTTTCTATTGAAAAGCTTTTCAGAATGAGACCAAACAATCAAATTTTTCTTCATCGGAATCAGCTGATAGACCTTCGTCGTGCTTAAATAATTCTAAACCGTCACTGGTAACGTCTTCTTTTGTTAGATTTCGGTCGCATACTAAATAAATAAAGGTCTGACCATTATATAAAAAAACATTAACCAATATTTATGAAACTTTAACAAAAATATAAATGCATACATGACAACTACTTGTTTAACATTTCTATAAGATAATATAAGTGCTAAACTTTTATCTATACTAATATTATAAAGAAGTAATGTTTGTAAGTTTGTATGTTTGTAATTTTGTAAGTTTGTATGTAGCGGGTAATCTCCGAAACTACGTATCCGATTTCAGAAGCTCCTGTAAGTTTGTATGTAGGGGGTACCCTCCGAAACTACGTATCCGACTTAGAAGCTCCATTAGGTCGAGAGTGCTATAAGCTATTTTTTATTGTGATAGCTATTGGTTTTCTATAGGAAATCACGCTATTTGTACATCAAGTCGGAAACAAATGAGCTGGTGAGTTGCTTTATAGGCGTACGCTGAAGAAACAGTTGGGCATGTGAAAACAATATATTGACAAAAACATCGGCCTCAAAAGATTTATAAAAATGTCGACGACAGCATATATCCAACTGCTATACTTAAGCTACAATAACTGCTTTTATGTCCCAAAAAAGTAAGAAAATAAGTAGGCAGTATTTGTTGAAGATATTAGCAATAGGAATCCTTATCAAAACAAATCAATACATTATTACGGGTGTTAAACAGAGATAAAATTACCCATTTAGGTGGTATAGTTATAGAGTTATCTTGAAATTAGTAACGCGTGGCGAGGAACAAGACGCGTACTTCTACGAGATAGGTAGCGTGAATCTGAGGGAGGCGTCTTGCACTATACAGGTATATCTAAAGGTAGCGTCTAAAAAGGCGAGTAAACGCCAACCTACTTAAATTAACTAATCGATTCGAAACTTTACGCGAAGCGAAGCCGCGGGCAACAGCTAGTTTTAAATAAATTGGAACATTATTAAAGACACTCGTTTTTTGTGGTAATATATTTTTTAAATCCATAAATTAGGTTTCACTAAGCCGTATACAACACAATAATAAAATAATATTAAAAATAGAAATCACTTTTAAATATTGTACATACCTTCAACTTCTACACCCATAACTGCAATATATTCCACACTACTTTAAAAATCTACAAAATGATTTTGGCGTGCGAACTGCATGAAGGTTAGGTTCCGACTGCTAGTACAGCGTGTTATCGAATGTGACCTCGATAATTATTATGCTTTCCCATGACGCAATAGTTTTCGCCCTCCTCTCTGATGCAATCATTAGTGTTATTAAAAAGGTTTGGAAATTTCGAACCTGTCACCCCAGGCTGGTATAACGATATGTAATCGTTCATTCAGCCGTGGGATGAGCGTAGAAGACTTAGAGACAAGACAATCTACTGTCAAGCTCGCCAGCAGCCCGTTAGAGACCAACGCCTTAAGGCGAGGGCCGGGAAAGGTAACCAGCGGAAAGCCTCTCCACTAACTACCAGTTTTGGTAGGATATATACATCTGGAGTTAACCTTCAGGATACCTCCATCCTCTCGACTGGTTACGGGTCCGAGGTCGATTACGCGGCCTCTACCTGTTATATTACAGCGGTAATTCAATTTGAATTACGCTGTAATACAACAGGTAGAGGCCGCGGACCTGGGCATTCTTTGCCCGTAGTGCCACACGGGATCGAGTGGCCCAAGGTCATTTTAAGAGTGGCATGACAACAGGTCAACATCCACCCCCACTGCTTAGAAGATAGTATACTTCCATAGTCTCCAGACTCCTTCAGCAATTAGTCAGAATACACAGCCGATTGGCGTCGCCGAACGGTGCGCAAACCGTCCAATAGCGCCGGGATGCAATCCCGCCGGGTAAAACCGGTCAACCAGCTTTTAGGCCTGAGACGCGAGAGTCTTGCCCGGGGTAGGCTTCCACACGAGTAGGCTTCTGAATAGGAGCTGAATCGTGAGTTGAGCCGATCCGAGAACAATGTGGATCTTGTGGCCCAAGCTTTTATTTTTTATTTTATTAATTTACAATAACTTTATAATTTTGTCATATACACACCATTAATATACTATGGTTGAGTTTGAGGACATCTTATGGTGAAAATGAGCACATCTTATGGTGAAAATGTCTATCCGCATTCCTAACTAGGTCAGAGACCCGTATCTAGGGATGCTGATTTTTGTTTAAAGGTATCGACATTGATTTTATAAAATCAATGGTATCGATGAGCTGACTCTTTTGATGTTATGAACTTACGTTGAATTGCATAAAACATAAGAATATATACATATATACATACATATGACATTTCTCAATAGAGAAATGTCATAGAGATGAATACGACTAGTGTCGAAATATTCTCAATCATATAATTTCTTCTAAAATAAGTTACTAACATCCATTTCTGTTACAGAAACCATCCTCCTATACGTATTACATCCAAGGGCATACAGTAATTCGGCTGCAATAACTAAGAACATCATAGGTTATCAATTGCGGAAACAGGTGCCGCTGCCCTAAGTATTTAAAGAGGACATTAACTATCGTTTAAATGTTTCTGGTCCACCAGGACCCCAGATAAGTAACTTTTCATGAATCTAATTTTATATATATATATATATATATATATATATATATATATATATATATATATATATATATATATATATATATATATATATATATATATATATATATATATATATATATATATATATATATATATATATATATATATATATATATATATATATATATATATATATATATATATATATATATATATATATACATATATATATATATATATATATATATATATATATATATATATATATATATATATATATATATATATATATATATATATATATATATATATATATATATATATATATATATATATATATATATATATATATATATATATATATATATATATATATATATATATATATATATATATATATATATATATATATATATATATATATATATATATATATATATATATATATATATATATATATATATATATATATATATATATATATATATATATATACATACCTACACGTATATATATATATATATATATATATATATATATATATATATATATATATATATATATATATATATATATATATATATATATATATATATATATATATACATAAGCAAATAATACACGAGATTTGACATTAGTAATACATAATTTAATAAAACAACTTAAATTATTAGCGAGAGCAATTGAGTCTCAGCATACATTGGACCCCTTTCAAGCAGGTACTTCATTATAAGTATTTTGAGTGAATTTAAGTTGTTTGCATTCTTATAACTCTCATTTAAATTATTATAAAATCTCGGCGCAAGGAAGAATGCCTTTGGGCAAATGAAGACTTTACAATCGGAATATTATAATTTGACCCAGTAGCTTGCCTTGTGTTTTTAATTTGTTGGCTTTTTGTCTGTTGATCCTTAATTCTGTGAAACTGAATTACCAACTGTTTTATGAATAATTGCCTCACATCAAGTACTCCATATTCTGTATAGAGTTTCGCTAAGGGGTATCTAGGGGTTTTTTTTATTTATGACCTTCAGAATCAGCTTCTGTGCATTGATCAGAGGAAGGAGCACTTGTGTGATGCAACCACCCCATGCGATTGTGCCATAGGACCACAGGCTTTGGCACAACGCCATATAAACAGTTTTCAGAAGGGGCTTTGGTAGAATATTTCGAAGCTCTCTAAGCACGTAGGCGAGTTTCCTTGTAATTGTGGCTAGGTTGCTTACATGTTGCTTCCATGTCAATGTTGCATCCATAGTGACACCCAGATACTTATATTACCTAGTCCTTTCAATGGTTTGACAATTGCAGACGTCTGAGAAAGAAGCTGCACGAAACCGTTCGCTACCAAAGCAAGCTCCTAATATGAAAGAAGAAAGATGATGTGCCTCTACAGTCATATTGTTATGAAAAATAAAAGCTAAAACTGACCTAATTCGGCTACTGAGACCTGCGCGCGGGTTCAGTAAATAATAGAGCAGCTGGTAAATCGTAAACTCGGCCCTTTTCCTTACATTATTAATCCTGTAGCTTTAGGCGTACCTGCTCCGTATACACCGTTTTAATGGTCATTTTTGGGGTTTTAGTGTTTCAGCTTCCGAATCTGGCGGAGGTGTTCTGCTGTGTTGAATCCTTCGATTACGTAGTTGCTCGATTCATGCTTGCAGCATTGATTATAATATTTTATTTATTTATTTATTTATAACGTACAAGAAAAAAATACAAGGGAATGCATACGGTTGTACATGAGGAATAATTAAAAACAGACATTATTATAGCGAAAAACATAGCTCTATGCATACAAATATGCTAGCATATCCGATATGACGCGAAATCGCACAACCAACTAGACCTAGAAGGTCTGTATTTGGCTGTGCTGTGTTAGGGGCTATCTAGACGACCGAGCATGCTTGTCAAGCATCGCGTCGCGGGCTGGGAGGGGATCGTAAACTGCAGGATATATGCAAATATATTTTTTAATATTTACCATAAATGCCTAATTTTGTAGTTGTATACCAGGAGGTCAGGTTAATTAGACGTAATTGATTGATGAATGACGTGATTTCCTGGTATAAACTACAAAATTAGGCATTTTTGGTAAATATTTAAAGAAATATTCGCATATTTCCTGCGGTTTACGACCCCTTCCCAGCCAACGACGCGATGCTTGATCGTCTAGAGCAGATGTACCTAAACGTCTTTGTTCCGTAGACCACTCGCTGTTTTCCGTAGACCCCAGGCCTCCATAATATTGAATTTCTTGAATTTACTAACTGTAAATGTGTTTTGACAGCTGGAACGGTACTGATTACTTACTGAAAACAATCTACACTTTTTAAAACTATTCATTTCTAAGCGCTCACGACCTTGAAGTACGACACATTTGAGGAAGCCACACATAACTGCACATGTACCACTATCTCGCTTGCTCATTAATGTGACGCGTCCATCCTACTCGCTCGCACGGATACCCATTGAAGTATTTTTTTAACATATTATCTCACTCGCATCTCCCCTCGTTAGTCAAGTGCGCTTGCCTCCACGATCGACTAGTGATGCAGTTTGAGTTGAGTCTTGATTTCCTTTCATGATACTTGTGACGCACGCGTTTGTTTCTTGCTATTATTATAAGTTTCAAATACTATGCTGTACACGCAATCTGTTTTTGAAGTAATAGACATTTACGGTTTGTCTAAATGTTTATGATGACCTGCCTAGATGGGGTCCGCCAACGTGGACCCCATTTACATCTCGTGGACCCCGATTTTTTTTTCTCGCTGGCATGGACCCCCTACAATTCGAAATCGATGCCTGGGGGTACATATAGACCACTTTATGAATTACTGGTCTAGAGAGCCCCGTATATCAACTGTATCAAATCGAATCAAAATGTTCTTTATTCATATAGACACAATAAAATATTATTTTTAATTTATGTTCTGATGATGCGTCCAAGCTTTACTCCCAAGCCGTTTTGTCATTTACATAATCAGATATTGTATAGTATGCTTTTTTATACAATTTTGCTTTGATGGTAGCTTTAAACTTATTTACAGATAGTTCTCTAATAGTATGAGGAAGTTTGTTATAGAAGCGTATACATTGTCCTAAAAAAGAATTGCTTATTTTGTGGAGACGAGTAGCACGTACAACAAGGTTATGCTTATGTCTAGTATTAAAATTATGAGTGTCGCTTTTTATTTTAAACTTGTCAATATTCTTATGGACATACAACAGATTTTCGTATATATATTGTGATGCAACAGTAAGAATATTTATCTCTTTGAATTTTTCTCTAAGTGAAACTCGAGGACCAAGTTTATATATAGCTCTTACAGCACGTTTCTGTAGTATAAAGATGTTATTGATGTCCGCACAGCTTCCCTAGAGAAGAATCCCATAGGACATAATGCTATGAAAGTAACTAAAGTATACTATTCTTGCTGTATCTACATCAGTCACCCGCCTTATTGTTTTAACTGCATATGCCGCAGAGCTAAGTTTTCCTGACATTTTCTCAATTTGTGGGCCCCATTGTAATTTGGAGTCAATTGTTATCCCTAGAAACACAGTTGAAGCAACAGCCTCCAGTCTAGTTCCATTTATTTCTACATTGGTTTGTACCTGCTTAACATTAGGTGTAGAAAATTTAATCACTTTGGTTTTTTTTTCATTTAATAGTAGGTTATTTACATTAAACCAATGGACAACTTTTGAGAGTGCATTGTTAACTTCGTCATAATTGTACAATTTTCGACTAATTTTAAACGTCAAAGAAGTATCATCAGCAAACAATACAATTTCGTGATTATTCCTTATGAGAAAGGGTAAATCATTGATGTTAAGAAGAGAGTATGTATGTTAACTCGCAAACTGACGAATTTGATTAATTTTTTAAGATTTCTAAATCTTACAAATGTGTTTTTTACACAAATTAAAGTAAAATATATATATATATATATATATATATTTTAAAAAGAAAAATATGATTTAACAGTATTTAAAAAAAATACAAGCTATATTTTCTATCAGGGAGTTCCAGTGTAATGGAACTTCATCACGTGTAATGGAAAGTACTCAAGACAATAAAACCAACGAACCCACACTCTTAGCACTTTGCATTGGCGAATTTCAGTGACAATCTTTCGGCTCCACCTTCGAACTCATGTCCTCATTTGTAATGGAAAGTACTCATGACAACAAAACAAACTAACCCAAACTCGACTATCTTAGCCTTTTCCATTTGGGAGTTCCAGTGACAATCTTCCGGATCCATCTTCAGACCCTCGTCATTATGTGTAATCGAAAGTAATCACGACAAGAAAACATACTAGCCCAAATTGGACTGTCCCAGCATTAGTCATCAGGGAGTTCCAGTCTCTAATTTCCGGCTCCATCATCAATTCAGTTCGATGGTACCATAATATTGTATCGTCACCGAACTTATATAAGTATGCCAAATTTCAGCTCGATCGGATATCAGCAAGTGATTGGAAAATGAATTGCAAATCTTGAAACGGACAACTTACATACGAACATTGCAAACTAATATAAAGCTTGTAATAAGGATTAGATCGCTTAATGCCCTACTTCATTTTGGCAGCTAGGATTTTACTACAAAACGCATCGTGTAGATGGCACTAACAGATCCAAACAATGATTAATCTTTTCTTATGTTCAATATTGCAGCGTTCGTGGTATAGAAGTATGGCGACGTACTATAGATGACGTTCTAAACATGCCTATAAGGTATTTATCCCGAAATAGGACAACACAAATTAATTTTTAATCATCGCTCTTATTATTTTAATCCTCCAGACGCGGACATCGGCTACCCGATTCCGGGCGAAGAGCCGGGCAAAGGATGCCGTGGTCCGCGATAGATTCGGTATACACCGTTTCACCGCTTCGTAAGGGAGAGGACCGCGCAAGCGACCTCGAACTCGTAACCAGTCGAGAGACCGGAGTAATCTGGTCGCAACTGGAAGTAAGGGCGCGAGTGTATGCCCGCTGGGTGACATTCCTGGCAATCTCGCGAATAAGGCGTTGGCCTCTTACGGGCATGTGGCGGAGCTTGACGGTGGATTGTTTTGTCCTAAGTCTTCTGCGCTCACTTCACGGGAGAACTTCCTGAGGTCACGGGTTCGCCCGTTATAGTTGACAACTCTACTTGTTCAGATAGACTAATATATGGCATTCTACTTATCTCGCCGTATTGTTTCTGTCTTGTAATCAGCCTGTAAAAAAATACGATAGATGGCACTTATAACTGAATGGTATTATTATCATCGGTTAAATTATTAGGCTTCTATAATCAATCGCTCGTTTATTAAAGAAACATTCATTTTCAATGTTAGTTTAGATGGATTCTTTTTTATTACTTTCGCCGTCAATGATATCCGTGCCATCAGCATTGTAGTCAACGCGATAAATGTATAGGTTAGCTGATAGACATTGCCGCAAGGCAATAAGCTCGTCTTTTTGTATTTAACATTGTACTTTTTTCGACTACATATTTTATATTTAATTTTATATTACTTTTAGTTTTAGGACTATTCCGTTTGTCATTCTCGAATGTTATGCTCCATTTAATAACGATTATATAATGGAATTGCGTTTTATTTATTATATTTTTATTTTTGATGACCACATTTTAGGGCAATTTAGTTTTATTAGCATGTTACTGAAACTTTTATATAATTTATTGTAATTTTAGAGTCCTGTCCACTTTAGAACGGGCTAGTCCCAATTGAGTAACCGAATCAAATAAGCAAAAGGTTACCATTCGGTTCCTGTTATTTTTGTAAGCATAATCAATATTTTATAGTAATTAATCATTAATTAAATAAATAAATAAAGAGGTGTTTATTATTATTATTTATTATTTTAAAATAAGTTGAATAAGTACAATATAATAAAATTTCAATTCACTTATTACCAAAAAAGACCGTGATATCACAATATCACTTTTTTGGTCGCTTTTCAAAACAATGTCCGTAAAAAATCGGCAATATTGCTATTCTGTTTTTTGATTACTTGATCCATGGTACATCTTTTCCATAGATATTGTCCTTTATGTTGTACCTACACATAGCTAATAGGTGCAGTGCAGTGCAACAGTATGCAGCTATTGGCTGAAAACGATAGTGGTGAGAATGATATCGGAAGATATTTCTGTGTGCTGTCAATAAGAAAACAAAAACGGGTATGCTACCCAAGAAGAAGAGGAAAGAGGAGTTATTATACAACTGCAGTTTCCAACTATATAACGACCATCACTGCAGATTGTTTGTTTAACAACTTGTCTAAGAGCTGAAGTTTGAGAAGTTTGTGAATAGATAAGGAAGTGGGTAAGTTTGCCTGTCGCGTGGAGACAGAACTAAGATACAGAAATACTCACCAGGTTTTATATCAAGAATACGAATAAATATATCAATTATATTTTTAATCCGATTAAAATTGTACATATTTTTTTTATTAAGAACAATAAAATCTATAGCACAAGAACCATGATAATCGGTAAATATTATTTAAGGTAATATTCTGGTCTAAAGGTCTAAATTTTAGGCGTCTTTCCGAGTAGGATAAAAAAAATAACATTTTTACAACCCATTTTTACAAGATGTTCACTGACGCTTCAACATAACAAAAAAACACAAAAAAAAAACAAAAATAAATCAAAAAGTTACAGGCTAGTGAAGGCTACAAAAAATTTACAGGCTAAAAAGTTACAGGCTACAAAAAAGGAGCGTCCTGATCGACATGATTTTAACCCTTATAGTGTTATGAAACAAATGATAACATAAAATTCTTGATAAGTGAGGATATCGCTGTGGCCCGGACCTTGGAAAGAAAATATGATTATTCCCTGTTTTTTAAATATCCCCTTTTTTAAATACTTACGAAAAAAAACAAAATTCTTGCTCCCGGATACAGAAGGATAAGAAAAGATGATGTTCACCAAATTACAAATAAATCGTTTAAGTAGAACTTGATACATCATTTCGACTCGGTCGAAAAAAGAAATTTCGAGATAAAAGCCTTTAAAGTTTGAGACAAAGTTCTGGGGCGTAACTCAGATTATGGTACTTTTTGATTCCACTTTAAATTTACAATTTTTGAAGTTTTTTCAGCTAAGCGAGCTGTTCTAGTTTCATACTCAGATAGTCGGGGATTACAAACAGTATATTGATCTATTCGTTCCGACCCGATCGGTTTAGATGCCACGTCACAAAAGTCGCTGTAACTCCGACAATATTTCGAATATTGAATATTCCTTTCGAGGACATAATACAATACAATACAATCAACTACTCCAGTAGATATGCATTCCTA
Source organism: Micropterix aruncella (assembly GCA_944548615.1). Taxonomy (NCBI): domain Eukaryota; kingdom Metazoa; phylum Arthropoda; class Insecta; order Lepidoptera; family Micropterigidae; genus Micropterix; species Micropterix aruncella. Next base: position 16,219,357 of record OX155973.1, read on the forward strand.
CACTTAGATGCGTCACAAAATTTAATGGTAAAAATTTAATTATTAAAAACATAACTATCGTGATACAAAGAATCAAAATATACTAATGTGATTTAAGAGTCAGGGAGAATAATATATTAAAATAGAAATGTAAATTATATGTACAATAATCAAAGAAAATTTATTTTTTGTCTTTGTATTTAAAAAATGAATAGATGTGTAATACATTATATGAAAATTAAAATGTCAGCTATTATATTTAAAACTTTACACATTTCATTAATGATCAACATGGTAAATAAACCCATAATTTTCAAACTGCCTTATACCATAAATTGGGTTTCTTACCAAATTATTTATATTTATCTTTTCAAATTGGTCCTCTCCAAGGCTATTCATTTGCTCTGGAATCTTATTATAATAGGACAATTTTTGGTGAATAAAACTGTATCGCACTATGCTAAGTCGCTGTCGGTTTATGTGGAGATTGGAATTATTCCTCGTATCGTGATGATGAAAATCCTCATTCACCGGTGTAAACTTTAAAAATATGCGAAGAAAAAACAAGTTTCTAGACCAGAATACCCCTTCAATCATGCGTAAGAAACAAATTAGGCCCATAGCTTATTAAGGTCAAAATTAAGACCGAGACAAAGGCCCAACTCCATAGCTCATGTCATACCTAACTGAGCAAAAACGCCCGTATCTAGCGATGCTGATATTTTACTTGAGATCTTGCTTTTACAATAGCTGATATGTAAAAAGGTGGAATCATTCTCACTTGTATAATACTTACACACACACTGCTTTATTCAGTCATACTTTCAAACATTAGATGAAAAGAAAGTATTGCTTATTTTACGGAGGTTTCGAAAGTCATATGGAGGATGTTAACAAATCTTTTAAATGTATCAAAACATTATCATCAAACAGTATCAAATATATCATTGTGCAAATTCATATTTCGATTGAGAATATAACTTTTCGCGTAATTCGTGTTATCACGAGTCACCACAAATTAGCGCAGTGACCTCGTATGTTTAGAGGGCACACTAAGGTTGATGTTCTGTAGTAAGGTTTGTTTGTTTGTTTGTTTATACTCTTTATTGTGAAAATGTCACAATGGGCGGGTTTATTGTCATATGACAATCTCTTACAACCAACCCTACTATGACGTGTTATATGTATGTGTGCGTGTAACATGTCTGTAAGTGTGTGTCTTGTTATTGCATTCGATCGACAGAACTGAAAATGCAATTCCGTTAATTTGATCCCAACGGAAAATGGTGACCCAGCCGGGAATCGAACCAGGTGAGGATTGTCTACGATAATATTAACTATTTTAAAGTGGTATCAGATAGGCCTGTTTATACGTCGTTATGTGTTTTCTATTATGGACACCATATACCAGACGCATATCCCAGAACGCTATCAACGTAAGAATTGTAGAGCGTTTTAGTGGAGCTATGTTAGAGAGTGCAGGATTATCCATGAGGTCAAACAGGCACCAGCGTATGGTTCCCACGCCTTTTAGAGTAACAGCGATAAGGGATCATTAAAATCATTATATTCTTCAATTGTTTCTATTAGAAAAAAAATAATTTCTAAGAGAATATGTTTAATAAACTTTGTTATGAATTTTCGGCAATTTACCGCTGCGAGCCTATGGGATCGTATTTTCTTTATTATGCACGTCTTTGCTACTCAACATAAGCGTTGTCAGAAATGTTTAACGGCCTGCTTTACCGGTGCGATCGTGTCTTTACACTACTGCCTAACAAAATATGAGTGTAAATGTTTAACGGCCTGCTTTACCGGTGCGATCGTGTCTTTACACTACTGCCTAACAAAATATGAGTGTAATGTTTTCAAGGTACATCTATGTATGTTTTCCATTTTTTATTCCACCATATATTCTAGGACGTGGAAGTGTGAGGTATTGTTAGAATCATAATGTCATTCCGAGTGTCATAAGGTACCTTTACTGTCCAAATATCAAGTACGTAGTTGTATAAATGTCCAAATGGCAAGAAATAAATACATAGGTATATCGTGTTTAGTATCAAATAAAAGGTCAAGCCAAAGGCCCAACTCGATATCTCATCGCATACCTAGCTGAGCAGAAACGCCCGTATCTAGCGATGCTGATATTTTACTTGAGATATTGCTTTTACAATAGCTGATACGTAAAAAAGGTGGAATCATTCTCACTTGTATAATACTTACACACACACTGCTTTATTCAGTTATACTTTCAAACATTAGATGAAAAGAAAGTATTGCTTATTTTACGGAGGTTTCGAAAGTCATATGGAGGATGTCAACAAATCTTTTAAATGTATCAAAACATTATCATCAAACAGTATCAAATGTATCATTGTGCAAATTCATAATTCGTTTGAGAATATAACTTTTCGCGTAATTCGTGTTATCAAGCGTCACCACAAATTAGCGCAGTGACCTCGTATGTTTAGAGGGCACAATAAGGTTGATGTTCTGTAGTAAGGTGAGGATAGTCTACGATAATATTAACTATTTTAAAGTGGTATCAGATAGGCCTGTTTATACGTCGTTATGTGTTTCTATTATGGACACCATATATCAGACTCATATCCCAGAACGCTATCAACGTAAGAATAGTAGAGCGTTTTAGTGGAGCTATGTTAGAGAGTGCAGGATTATCCATGAGGTCAAACAGGCACCAGCTTATGGTTCCCACGCCTTTTAGAGTAACAGCGACAAGGGATCATGAAAATCATTATATTCTTCAATTGTTTCTATTAGAAAAAAAATAATTTCTAAGAGAAAATGTTTAATAAACTTTTTTATCAGACAGTATAATTGTTATGAATTTTCGGCAATTTACCGCTGCGAGCCTATGGGATCGTATTTTCTTTATTATGCACGTCTTTGCTACTCAACATAAGCGATGTCAGAAATGTTTAACGGCCTGCTTTACCGGTGCGATCGTGTCTTTACACTACTGCCTAACAAAATATGAGTGTAAATATTTAACGGCCTGCTTTACCGGTGCGATCGTGTCTTTACACTACTGCCTAACAAAATATGAGTGTAATGTTTTCAAGGTACATCTATGTATGTTTTCCATTTTTTATTCCACCATATCTTCTAAGATGTGGAAGTGTGAGGTATTGTTAGAATCATAATGTCATCCCGAGTGTCATAAGGTACCTTTACTGTCCAAATATCAAGTACGAAGTTGTATAAATGTCCAAATGGCAAGAAATAAACATACATAGGTATATCGTGTTTAGTGTCAAATAAAAGGTCTGATGGGGCACATTTCGGAAATAAAAATCTATGTATATGGATATTTATCCACGTATAAACAAGAAATATTTATTAAAAAAACACAAAAAAACATAATTATACATATAATAGTTCACTTTCTGTAACGGCAGTCGTACTTTTTATTCTTTTGCATATTTTTACTTGTTTATACACAAGTCTAGTCTACACTATATCGTCGTCAGAATGTTTGACAGCCCAAAGGGGGCTACGAAAAGTGCAAAGGGGCCCCCGAGATTTTAACGGCCTAAGGGCCTTTATATAGGTTAATCTGGCATTGATGCTGGAGAAGGGCTTACAGCTTAAAACAGTGTTTAGATATGAAGCATTAAGATTAAACGCGTGAACCGATTTAGAAGTGTGTGATATTGTTAAAATGGTTATGTCATCCCGAGTGTCATCATAGGGTACCTAAACTGTGCAAATGTCAAAAATTACTTTTCTAAATGTCCAAATGTCAATAAATGAACATACATAGTGTCAAATGAAAGTTCTGATTGAGTACCTTCCGGAAAATTACATCTATTTATATAGATAAATACATAAATCACAAATATTTCTTAAAAAAGACGTAATAAAAATAATTAAAAATGCAATAGTTTACTTTCTGTAACGGCAGTCGTTTTTTTAATTCTTTTAAATATATTTAATTGTTAAATTGATTGCTTTATACATTGATGAAAGAATTAGCTGTTTGATGCAGCGGCATACTGGTTAGGTCACCTGATCTGATATTCTCAGATTCCGTCTTCGATTCTTGGCTGTTTCACCATATTCGGTTTGGATAAAATTAACGGAATTGCATTTGAATTATGTCGATCGTATGCAATAAAAAATCAAATACATAAAAGACATATATTTATTTATTTAGATTTCTTTCATATGTTAAGTAATTCATTTCAGATATTCAGCTAAATTTATATCTGAAATTTCCCATGAAAATGCTATCCCTGGGAGTTGGGACGAGTATATGCTAGTTGGGCGGCGATGAACAAAAATAGCTACGAAGAGTACACTCAATGTTTCCCGTTGGTATTCATTTATACAATGTAGCAAACATATGGTTTTTGACAGTGACGATTAAATATATAAATACACTTACACACACACACATACATATAGACACTTTATAGTAGGCTTGGTCTTAAGAGATTGTCGTATGATCGTAAACCCGCCCATTGTGAAATTTCACAATAAAAAGTCCACATAAAATAAGACACTATTCCTAGAACTTTTTCAATTTTCGCTACTAAAGTACAGGAAAATTAGTCCGAGTCGAATCGAACCGTTTATTTTAACATATATATTATTATCTTGGTTATCAGATGGTATCTATCATACTTTGAGTATTATTGCTGTTAGAAATTATAACATTTACGATTGGCAATATTTATTATTTCATATCTAGCTGTTCTCATTTTCTCTATCCGTTCTTTAAGTGTCTATTTCTAGAAGATTTTCAGTTTTTGCTACCAACGTACAGGAAAATTAGTCCGGGTCGTATGGGGCCGTTTATAACGATGTCATATATGATTTTCTTGGTTATAAGATGGTTCGTTATGTTAGCGTATTATTGCAACAACAGATATTATAGCATTTATGAAAGAAAATATTTATTATTTATTATCTAAGTATTCTATATTTCTCTAGCCGTTCTCTAATTGTCTATTTCTGGAAGTTTTTCAGATTTCGCTACCAACGTACCGGAAAATAGTCCGAGAGGTATAGGGTCGTTTATTTTAACAATGTCGCATATTATTTTCCCGTTATCACATAGTATCATACTTTGCGTATTATTGCTACGACAGAAATTATAGCATTTTAGAAAAGCAATATTTATTATTTAATATCTAGCTGCTTTCTATTTCCCTAGCTTTTCTCTAAGTCTCTGTTTCCAGAAGTTGAGAAAGTCTCGCTACTCACGTACAGAAAAATTAGTAGGTACGAGTCGTATAGAACCACTTTTTTTAATTACATATATTTTAATTTCTCGGTTATCAGATGCTATCATACTTTGCGTATTATTGCTACGACAGAAATCGTAGCATTTACGATTGGCAATATTTTATTTAATATCTAGATGTTCTCTATTTCTCTAACTGTTTTCTAAGTCTTTATTTCTAGAAGTTTTTCAGTTTTTGCTACTAAAATACAAGATAATTAGTCCGAGCCGTATTAGACCGCTATCAGATGGTTTCATACTTTGCGTATTATTGCTACGACAGAAATCGTAACATTTACGATTGCCAATATTCATTATTGAATATCTAGCTGTTGTCTATTTCTTTAGCTGTTCTTTAAGACTTTATTTCTGTAAGTTTTTCAGTTATTGCTACTAACGTACAGGAAAATTAGTCCGAGTTGTGTCAGACCGTTTATTTTAACATTTTAATATATTATTTTGTCGGCTATCAGATGGTAGCTACTTTCCGTATTATAGCTACGCGAGAAATTATAACCTTTACGATAGGCACTATTTAATATATACTAACTCGTTGTTGGATTTATTTTCAGTGAATTTCATAATATTTTCCTAATTTTCCTGAAACGAAGCCTTTCAGGTTGGCTGTCCTGAAAAATAAGAGGTGACAGCCGAGTAAGTGCGGCGACCGCTAGCGTCATCTAGTGTACTGAAAACAACCCACATGCTATCCCCTCACAAACGATTGCCTTTTCTACAGTTTTCAAGAGTTTTCACCGCTGAAAAGGCTGTATTTTAATATATTCGCTTATGTTTCTTTTATAAATATATATTTTTGTTGGGTTTCGTTTGTTTATGCGGATTTTCAGGGGGTTTTCAGTGAGAACGTGGTGGTGGAGGTTTTTTATTGTGAGTTTTTGGGGGTTTGCAGCGGTTTGACGCATGATTTTCGTTTGGTTTGCAGATTTTTTTGTGGAAACGGGCTGGTGGGCTCTGAAGGCTGTCCAGGTGGAGTGATCCTTACCGTCAGCCGTCCGTGGGTGTGATTCTCGCACACTGGGGCCACGGTCATGCTTCCTTGGGCCGCGCCGGCATCACAGCGGCTCCATATAGACACGCTCTCACAACTAGCACTCACTCCCGCCTCCTATGCGACATCGCTCACACAGCGCGGCGTGGATCCCACTCACGACACGTCCACCCGGCGTCGCGCGCTCGCGGGCACTGAACAACAGCTTTGCCAGCTCATACTCCATAGCAGAATATGCCTCCTCGAATATATTCCTCATTTCTATATTTATTTATTTAATAAATTTCACAGTATACTTACACATACTAAATAAATGATACGAGTATTTGCAAAACCTATTGATACAAAACTAATTTACTATCCCATGAAAAGTTTACAATGCTTGCATAACATTTCTTGGTACAGTGCATCCCGAATGTCCAATACACTAGATAAACGTATTAAAATATTAGATAATATTGTTAGTTTTAAAACTATGTTTATTTACTATCAGTTATAAGAACTGTCAGAAAGAACTTTCAATTATATTTTAAGTTATTCAAAATATTGTATCTAAGAAATGTGTTATGTATTGTTTTTAACCGACCTCAAAAAAGGAGGAGGCTATCAATTCGGTTGTACAAGTATCTTTTTTTTATTATTGTTTGTTACCTCAAAACTCTGCCATTTATGAACCGATTTGAAAAAATCTATTTTTTATTTGAAAGTATATACTTACAGATTGGTCTCATTTTTATCAAAATCCTGTTCTGATGATGGGATCCATAAGAAATTGAGGGAACTCCTCAAATATTATCATATAATGTTGAAAATATCATATTAGTTCATTTCCGACGACAATGCATTTTTTATGGTAAGCATGACCGGATTCTACACCCTTGGTTGGGTTCCGACGAGGGGACTCATCAACGGTCAACAGCACAGATACGAAATTTTGTATATGGATTCAATTACGACAGCCCGTTCTAAGTTTCATCAAGACAAGACTGCGGCACCCAGGATTGGCTTCCAACGAGGGAACTCATCAACGGTCAACAGCACAGACACAAAATTTTGTATACGTATTCAATTATGATAGCCCGTTTTAAGTATCACCATGACATGGCTGCTGCACGTATAAAAAAATGGACTTTTTGTAAAAAAATTGTCTATTAATTATTTTATGATTTTATTGTTATGTACTGATTATAATATATTTATTAATATCATTATTATAGTTTAATATTTAACATGTTATAAATATATTGTCTATTTTTTGATGTCTACTTAATAATACTTAAGGTGGTAGCCTGGTTTAGACGGCCAAAGAAACACATGTCTTCATATATTTTTGTAAACTCTAAGTTGAAATCTATTCATGATTCTCTTGCCTCTGGAATACCTGATAGTCTCAGATTATTGTACTTAAAAAAATCTTATTTCTTTTCTTTTAAGAAAACTTAAGACGCGTTTTTCTCCAAACCATATTTTTTCATTTTTTGCACTGGCGACAAAAAAATATTTGACGGATCAAGTTGTTCCCAAAAAAAAAAATATCACTAAATTCTCTTATATATGAACTGAAAAAAAAATACAAAAACTGTTTTCATATATATTTTTTTACTAATTTAAATTTTTAAAGCGAAAATCGATTTTATTACCTTAAATCCTGGAAAAATATAAAAATGATAGACAACTCTAAGCATTTTTTTAGTTCTACTATAAAATACATATGTTATAATTGATATATATTTTTCTTTTGTTTCAGGCAAAATTACGCTTGCTATTACCGGCGCAAGCAGATGAAGTCATTCTGCAGCGGTAGAAACATTAGCAATTCAATATCTCAAAAATAGTTTTATTTTACTATTACAAAAAATATTTTTATCTTTCAAATAGTAAAACTGATATAAAAGGTAAGATTTCAACTTTAGGTTAAGAAAAAAATTATGAAAGGCATGTTTTTATGACTCTCTAAACCAGGCTATCCTTGAGAACTAATCTCCAGTAATCAACTTCTAATCAGCTCGCAATATTTTATTAATCTTAAATCGCACATCTAGGCACAGGCGTAAGCCTACTTAGGTGTGTGACGTGCCTGGGTTGCATGAGATTGGGATCAACTAATTTGTCCCTCTATTTAATAAAAAAATATTAATTAGTGTCTTGTGGAACCTTAGGTAAGACATTAAACATGAAATAAATCATATAAAATAAATAAAATAACAACTTAAAATAGAAATATCATGAGCAGGTAAATAATAGGTAAGTGGGAAAGAAGGTATATAAAGCAAACATGTGACCTCTTACCAGAATGTGTGGCGTTTTTGATAAATCGTGTGAAGGATTAGATATATTTTATGATTCCACTAATTTAATAAAACACTCGATCATACCTAGCCTATCTCCTAATTCTTAAGATTTCACTAACTGCCATCCTAATGTACTGTATTATATGATTACTATATATAACATATATACTATATATAACATACTATTGTATTATATCATATTATGTATAATAAATATTATTATCCAATTACTCATACTTCTATTTTGCTCTATCCAAATAACCTTATTAACAACTTATTTCATTATTAATTTTCTTACCCTTATATTATTATTAGCTTTATTATAATTTTTTTCCTACTATCAACGTGTTCATGTTATTTCTATGTTAGTTCATTTTTATTGCAAGCATTGCAAAACTGTTCATAGGATAGTACATTTGTTTGGTTTGTATATGTTTCTAAAACACTAGTATTATATATTTACTATCTGTAAGTTTGCTATAAAATAAAATAAAATAAAAATAAAAATGTAGTATGAATATTTGGATAATTGATATTGATATTGGATATTGAATATTTGGATATAATGAATATTTATAATACATTTTATGATAAAATATATTATGTAGTATAATATAGTAGGGTGGCAATCAATCAAAAAAAGGAGATTACTAGTATTAGATATTAACGAATTTTTAATAACTCTCATGGAATAATTTAAATAATTATATAAAAGAAATAAAACGCTCTTTTTGATTAAACAAACGGGCAAGCTTATTGCCTAGAAGCAATTTTTGCGCAATATGCTTAAGGTAAGGTATGTTTGTAAACATATTGTAAACATGTATGTTTACAATATGTTTTACGGTAAAAATAACACGAAACTATTAAATTCAATTTATATAGGCAATTCGTACATTTAAATACAGCAGAAAAAAACAATAAATAAAAAACAAACTCTTATAAACCTATAGTGACGTAGGAGGGAGGGAGGGGGAAGGGAGAAAGAAAAAAATATGACCGCGGTTCATACTCGTGGTATGGTTCAAGTGTTATTTGTAACACAATACAATACAAACTCGGTGCTGTCCTTATACAGGATGAGTTTTAATTAACCAGTATCCTTTAAGGAGGTGAATTACTACCAGCAGATAAGCAACTTTTAATAAAAAAATGTAGAAAAATGAAAAAAATATAATAGCATAAAAAGAGCTGAAAACGATGCACTATCTAGCGGTAGGTAAAATATCGCTAATATCGGTTCTTAGAGATTTCTCGGTGTTCAATTTTTCCGAGTTACTTATAACATTGATAACAATGGGGCTAAATGTACAAACAAATAAATGAATAAGGTATTAAATCTAAAAAAAAAAAAAAAATCTAAAAAAAAAAAAAAAAGCATTCCAGAGACGGGCCCCACGTACGGAAAAGGAGTACTGTGGAAGGATAATGGAAAATTCCTGATAATTAAATTATCCAAAGAGCGTAATTTAATTTTTGATCGACGACGGCTATATTGCTAGATTTGACAATTAATTTAAATTTTGATATTTTTACTATACGATTATCTATTTTCATGACTATAAAATTATTCCGTTGATAATTTATGGCTACAGAAATTTTTTATCAGAAATTTTCATTATTAGAATATTTTTTAATTATCAGTAGTTTTAAAGCCTATTATAAATTACTACAATTAATTCATATTGTCACAACTATCACGATAGTTAATATTTATCAATTAATTACATTACTTATAATTTGGGACGTAATGACGCATCCAAGTGTAGGAAAGCCTATCTACTGGAGCAGAACTAAATTGTATAGCCGACTGTATTGTATTGTATTGTGACCAGGGATCGAGAGCATTAGGTTGTCTTCAGATCTCAGAGGGCGCCCGTGAGAAGAGGTTTGAACCTACTTATAAGATAGCTCGTAGCTGCCCCCTTCAAAATTCTGAAGAGCAAACCGAGGACTCTCCTATTTCTCCTTTCTTGGGTCGTCAGCCAGTGAAGTCTCCTTCTGTACTCGGTAATATGGTCATACTTTCTTAGGTCATAAATAAAGCGAATTCAGAAATGTTACAGCTCTTATCCTGGTGGCTAGATCTTTCTTGATAAGGAAAGAAAAGAAACCTCTGAATATAATAGATTGGCAGATTGTGATTTTGCTTTCCTCGTTGAGACAATTATTTAGTTTCATTGTTGCATGAAAGCGGACAAAGAGTTTACCTGTCATCTCGGTGTGTGGCTGCCACGTAATATTCTGGTTGAGATGTATACCAAGATTTTTAACCTGGGAGCTGATTGGAACCTCATCCGCACCTATGCCAATCCTCGGTAAAGAGCTCACGTCGATCCTCAAGGTGAAATAGCTGCTTCCGATTATGATAGCTTGAGTCTTTGATGGATTCAGGAGCAAGGCATGGGATTTCGACCAGTCGGATATCGGCGTTAATAGAAGCTATAGATGCGTCAATGTCTTCTGGGCGGAAGTAGGAATACATTTGCACATCATCGGCATAGAGATGATATTTTGCATTAATTGCTTTAGACATCAAGTTAGAGAAAATAAGCGGGGATAAGAGACTACCTTGGGGAACGCCGGCGACTTGCGGTAGAAAATTAGAGAGCTTGTCTTTATATTTAACACGCTGACTCGGCGAAATTACAAGATTTTAAACGGGCAAGGAGAATGTCAAAGTCGACAGAAATAAAAGCGGAGCTGAAGTACAGAAGGACGAGAAGAGTAAGTTGGCGATAATCCATGGCTAGTCGAATGTCATTTGTATGCACTAGGGCAGTGGTTGTGCTGTATTTGGGTCGAAATCCCGATTGAAATGAGTTTAGGAGGTTATAGTCAGATACATAAGAGAATAGCTGATTGTGGACTTAACGCTCAATTGCCTTATACTAGTACAGGAAGAATGGAAATTGGCCTGTATTTTTTCGGTGAGTTTGCATCGGGAGATTTTGTAACGGTAATAATACAAGCATTCTTCCGGACAGAGGGTAAGTCGCCAGATGAGAGTAAGTAGTTAAAGATGAAGGAAATCGCTTCAGCCAGTTCATCGAGCAAAGGGATAATGAGTAGCAAACTTATACCATCACAACCTACCACTTTTCTTTTAAACCTTTAAATATGGTATCAAAAACACGACAAATCCCGGTGGTCTATTCGACGTAATATTGCTACTGCAAGCGACCAATACAAATTACATGAGAGTTCCTCGTTTATCGCGGTGGCATACGAAATTGAACATTTACTAGCTGGGCTGTCATAAATAATAAAAAAACACTACTGCTATTACAGAAAGTGAACTATTGTATTTAAAAATATTTTAATACGGTTTTTGATGAAATATTTGTGGTTTATGTATTTATCCATATAGATACATGTTTATTTCCGGAAGGTACTCAATCAGACTTTCCATTTGACACTAAACACGATATATTTATGTAAATTTATTGACATTTGGACATTTAGACAATTACTTACTAAATATTTGGACAGTTAACTTACATTTTGTATAAATTATTTTGCTAAATGAATATTCCAAAAACTTCTGTTCGTTAATGACCCTACAGGTTTTGTTTCTGGCGACCGTGAAGAAGAAGAAAGAAAAAAATGTCAAATGATGACTGTCATGTCACCAACACGTTACACGGCAAATTATATCGAAGACACTGCTTTCTCCTTATATGAAATCAAGGGGTCGTCGCACGTACGCTATAACACTCGGGATGACATAACAATTCTGTACCACACACTTTTTAATCAGTTCAAGCGTTTTGAAGTTATGGTAGAATAAAGAAACGGAAAACATACACAGATGAATCCTGAACACATTACACTCCTTTTTTGTTAAGCATTCGTGTAATAATAAGCAATCGTAAAATAAAATAAAATAAAATAAAATAAATAAAATAATAGACAAATTTATACAAAAAAAACTTACTTCAAAATTGTTTATAAGTGCAGCAGCCATGTCATTGTGATACTTAAAACGGGCTATCATAATTAAATGCGTACACAAAATTTTGTGTCTGTGCCGCAATCCTGGGTGCCGCAGTCTACGGTCTGTCGTAATTGAATGTATATACAAAATTTCGTGTCAGTGGTGTTGACCGTTGGGAAGTCCCCTCGTCGGGAGCCAACCATGGGAACAGCAGCCATGTCATGGTGAAACTTGGAACGGGCTTTCATAACTGAATGAGTCTACAAACTTTCGTGCCTGTTGAGAAGTCCCCTCGTCGGGAGCCAACCATGGGAAAAGCACCCATGTCATGGTGAAACTTAGAACGGGCTTTCATAACTGAATGAGTCTACAAACTTTCGTGCCTGTGCTGTTGACCGTTGAGGAGTCCCCTTGTCGGCAGCCAACCCAGGGTGTAGAATCAGGCTATGCTTACATTGTAATCGGTATTGAACCAACATGTGAATTTTCAACTTCATATGATAATATTTGTGGAGTTCTCTCAATTCCTCATGGATCCCAGCATCAAGACAGGATTTTGACCATAAAATGGAACCAATCTGTAAGTATATTCTTTTAAATGAAAAAAGATTTTTCCAAATCAGTTCATAAATGGCAGAGTTCTGAGGTACCTAATAAACATTTTAAAAAAACAATCGCATTGATAACCTCTTCCTTTTTTTGAAGTCGATTAAAATTACAAAGGAACTGCCATGGAATTCAACATCCTGAGTCGGGTCCATCAAAATAGTATTATTACACTTCTGAGAGTAACAACCGGTAATGGTATGTTTAGGACAGCTGTCTTGTCACATGTGAGCGTTTGCCATACCACGTTTGACATTCACTACTCCTTCGAAGCCATAGAATTTTGAGATACGGAAATCGCGGTTCTAGATATTCCTAGATATTAAAGTTGATATTTTTTTATGAAAAAACCAAAAAAATATCTACAACTGCTTGATTTAGGATTTTGCATAGAGAAATTATTACATAGAAAAAGCATTTTTATTACGACTTTGATATTCAGCATTTTTTAACACAATAACACTCCTAATATCCAACTCGCACTCATCGGGAAGCCAACGGTTTAAGGCGGAGGAGCTCCTGTGGCACTATGGACACTTAGTCTCACTATAATTTTCCTTAAATTCCACTTAAATTCCACCAAAACTTACATACTCGGAAGATTTCGAATTCGGGTTTAGTGACCATAATGACAGCATTCTGCAAAGCGAAAAATCTCTTATGAACACTGTTCTTTCAACGGGACGAAGCATCGTCTAAATACGTGAAAATCTCCAACAGTCACACCTCTAAATGTCGTGAGAAACCAGATTGACTATATCTATATCATCGAAAGTACGGAAGTGGTAAAAATACATCCCAAAGCTGACGTTCTCTCCTACCACAACTTGTTAATTGGCGACCTAAGAATTAAGCTGAAAATGTTAAAGGCATCGATTTACAGACTGTAACGAATACACACGAAAGCAAATTTGAGAATTTTGAACAGCGGCTTAGTATTGAAGACCACTGGCAACAGATAAAAAAAGGTAATCTAGGGAACAACATATAGCATGAAAAATTCCCAATACTTAAAGCAGCAATAGAGGACTGACGATACATTAGCAACGATGGATATGAAAGGCGGAAATTCTAGAACTGGAAAAAATGCTGGAGCCAGTCCTGTAATAACCTTGCACTTCTTCTCCGTCACTCCCTCATTATTGAGGATCGTGACCACTAGACAACGTTGGAGAGCCGCACTTGGATGCCGAGTACTTCCAGGATGGATTTGATGGTGCGGCGTGCTGACCATGGAATTCCTAGCATTTTACGCCACCACTACATCGCCAGTGCATCGATTTTGGTGCTTATCCGAGCGTTCAGGGTCCACGTCTCCGATGCATAGAGAAAGCTCGAGAAAACCAGAGCTCGAACCAGCCTGACATTAGTCCGCTTTCTAACACCCCGATTCTTTCACAGCTTTTCTAACTTGCTCATTGCCGACCTGGCCAGCTGGCTTCTGTGTGAGACCTCATTTTTCGCAGTTTCCGTCGTCGCATACCAGAAAGACAAAGTGTTTCACAGCTTGAAGGTCACTCAGAACGTTGGTGCGTTGCATGGTTCCAGCGCGGTCCACAAACATGACTTTGATATTGCTGCGGCTCATGTGCAGTCCATGCTCCGCACTATACTACTTTACTCTGCGTAATAAGGTCGCCAACTTATTTTCATCGGCACCTATGATGATCGTGTAAATGGCGTATCTTAGGTTATTGATCCTTAGACCTCTAATGTGAATTCCACCCTCCCATTCGTCTAGGACTTTTCTCACCATATGTTCGCCGATCAAATTGAAGACTTTCGGAGATAGGATGCACCCTTGTTTGACGCCTCTCTCTGCGTTGAAGGGATTTGAAAGCTCATCATCCAACTTTACTCTCGAATCACCATCCATGTACAGACTCTGTATGAGGAATATAAGGTGGTTTGGGATCTCCATTTCGCGCTTAACCTCAAACATCCTTCCCCATTCCACGCTGTCAAACGCTTTGGCATAGTCGATAAAACAGATAGCTATTAAAGTATTAAACTCTCTGCGTATATTGAAGTATCTTAAGTTGGCGTCATCGTTAGTTATCTTAAGTGGGCGTCAAGTTATCATCTATAAAGGCGTATATTGAAGATTTGTCCACGAGTGCCTCGTCGTCTTACGAAACCGGCTTGCTCCTTCGAAATTTGAAGGCCTATGAAGCATTCCATTCTTGTTAAGAATGGTGAGGAGAATTTCGCTTGCGTGAGACATAAGCGAGATCGTACGGTAATTTTCACATTTGCTGGTATAAACTCGTATGAAGTAGAAAAAGATATAAATTTTGCAAAAATCAGAAAAGCAGCAGGACCTGAAGAAATAGAAAGAAATATATAAAATTATTAAATATCCTTTTCCTTTTCAATACAATTTATTTCACCGTTAATTATTCCTATAATCATTGATTCATTCCTATAATCATTGTTTGTTTAATGTCATAGAGTTAGAGTTGCCAACTATAACGGGCGAACCCGTCACCTCAGGAAGTTTTAACGACAGTGATCGTTTTATCTCCCGTAAGGTGAGCGCAGATGACTTAAATACAACACCAATCTACTGTCTAACTAAGCCAACATGCCCGACAGAGGCATGTTGGCTTAGGTAGACAGTAATTGCCTTACGGCGAGATACCTTGTTTCTATAGACCACAAGAATTCCTAATGAGACACATTAGGAATTTTATGTTTGCGACTGCAAATGATCATGCAGCTTCCTTTCGTTACCATTCTATATCATTTTAAGGCATTACCCGACTAGAAGTTGTAATAAAGTATCAATTGGAGATAATTTTACAGCCGCTGGCTATACAAGGGTGGCTTATACCACCAAAGGTAGCCGTTATGACCACTATTCAGCCACTATTCAGCTAAAAGCTGTATAAAATGCGCCTAATATGGTCATATATCAGTCATATAAACGTTTATATGACTGATAAATGACCAGGTCTTGTAACTTAAAGCTGTAGGGATAACGTTGCCATGACGGTTATATAGCCAATTTGTGCTACTTGGCTTATGACTGAAGCTGCACGAAGCCGTTCGCTAATTGTTTCGTGTAGCTTGGGCCATAAGATCCATTCTGTTCTTGGATCGGTTCAACTCACGATTAAACTCCTATTCAGAGCCTTCTCATGTGGAAGGCTACCCCGGGTAAGACTCTCGCATCAGGACTCACGGCTGGTGCATAGGTTTCTCTTGATGGGATTGCCTCCCGGCGCTACTAAACGGATTGCGCACTGTTCGGTGACGGCAATCGGTTGTGCACTCTGACTAATTGCTTAATGAGTCAGGAGACTACGGAAATATACTGTTTCCTAAGCAGCGGGGATGGATGTTGACCCGTCGTCAACCGCTCTCGAAATGACGATTAGGCTACCTGATCTTGAATTCAGAGCCGGGAAAAGATGGCTTTGGTCCGGGATAGATTTAAACTGAATCACCGCTGAATATACGGCAGATAGAGGTTGCGCAAGAGATCTCGAACCCGTGACCAGTCGGGAGGTTGGAGGTATCCTGATAGTTAATTCCATACAGAAATATTCTTCCAAAAATGGTAGACAGGGGCGAGGCTGCCCGCTGGTTTTCCTTCCCGGTACCTCGCCGTAAGGCGTTGGCCTCTGCCGGGCATAGCTAGACAGTAGATATGTATTGTCTCTAAGTCTTCTAAACTCATCCCACGACTGAAAGAACGATCACATATCGTAATACTAGCTTGGAGTGACGGGTTCACACGTTGTAGTCCACACCGCCCAACTGATATATTTCAGCGGTAATTCAGTTTGAATTTATCGTGGACCGTGGCGTCCTTTGCCCGTCTATCAATCAGGATCGGGTGGCCAATTGTCAATTCAAGCGTGGCTGACATCAGGTCACAGCATCCACCCCCGCTGCTTAGGAAACTATATGTCGTTCACCGACTCTTCCAGTTAGTCGCCGGAGCGCAACAGTCGATTTGCTGAAATTCGGCTGGTAGTTCACTGATGCCGCACGGCGTGCAGGCCGCCCAGTAGCGCCCGTTGTCCAATCCCCCAGGGGAACTGATTTACCAGCATGATAGCCTGGGACACAGAGTCTTTCCCGAGGTATAGCCTCATTCGAAGAGGCTACTGAATAGGAGCTGTACAGTGAGTTTAGCCGACCCAAGAGCGATATATAGTATTTGGCCATAGCGACAGCAACTGCACGAGTACCATTAGCTACCTACTTCATTTGTTCAGTCGAGTTTCTGTAGTCTGTGATTTGAGTACAGAGAGGAAAGCAAATTAATAGTCGTTATATTTCTTAAAGTTTTGATCGCCATAGCGAAAGGGATTATAACTATGACATTTAAAACGATTCTTGCTTTTCACTCACCGAAAGCGATTGGACCGCTAGAGCGTTTAAAATGGGGCTGCAGAGACTGTCCTTTCGCCTATTTTGGAGAATTCTGTATATTAATGGTTACTTTTATTAATATAATTTTTTTCTATTTTTAGAAAAAAAATATAGTAGGCAGTAGTGAAATATATATCTACTTATTTTCATTCTTTTCAATGAACTTGGTATAATTTTAGAGAAAAATATCATCGAAATTGTATCAAATTCTAATGATTTATAACAAAATCTAATGACTTTAAACAAAATCTGTTTAGATTTATAAATGTTTATTTAGAATTTCTTGGCGCACGTTGGCTTATAGCATTGATCATATTTCTATTATTGGTATGTAGGAGAGAACGCAATCAATCAAAATGAGAGACAATTAAAACAGTGGAAAAAACAATTAGAAATTTTATGTTTTACGTCAAAGTGATTTCCATGACATCGATATAGGTCGTGATACGATTACGTCGATGATTATTTAATGTGAGGCGCCACGAGACATTAACACAAAACACTTACAGATATCAGCAAAAAAGCACTGGGCATTTCTAGTGACAAAACCGCAATTGCAGTTTTGGCGAAACCACTAAAATTGAGACCAAATTATATAATTTCTTCAACACTTTCACGGGCAACGCAAACTACGCCAAACCTGAGCAAAATTAGCATTACATGTGAATAATAGTAGGCTGACTAGAATATTTGCAGAGAAATAAAAAAAAGTACAAAGCCTGAAAACAACTTTTCCAGACGTGGCAAAATATTTGCCTATGAGCGGTAAAAATATGTATGTGGCCATCATATCGCCAGTATCTGAGAAAAAAAACTGCATACTAGAACCAAACATCATCATCAAGACTGTCTTCTGACATAGAATCATCTGGGATTTACAATATTTCGTTTATTTGTTTTGTACTTATGAGTGTTGTAATTTTCTTTGGTTTATGCATCCGAAACAAGTAAAATTATCTACGTAAGCATTGGCAAAATTTGGCCTGTTTCCGGGTATCAGCAATAATTATTTTGCCATCCATTGGACATTATTTGGCCAGTTCACGGGCATTGGCAATCTTGACCATTTTTGTCAAAAAAGCATTTTAAAAAATGATCAGTGAGAGTCAGTGAAATTATTACTTTTCCTGCTAGGTTTCTATTATACTCGAAAGAGTGAGTAACACAGTATGAACTCTTGATGAAAAATTGTTTTCAGCAGTTTTTAGGAACAACCATAGCTTACTAATATAGGATTTAAGCGTAACATTTAAAAACTAGTCGCCTATTTCTAACTAAATTTTAGAAATTGGGACAGCGTTTTGACATTGGTTAATGATATTATATTGCTTAAATCCATAGAACGATTTAACAATCCTTCCGAGACGGCAAAATACAGGTGATGCTGATAGCACTGTCGGCAAAACTAACAACAATTTATTTGGCCATCTATAATAAATATTGATAATGAATATTGTTTTTCTTAAAACCGATTGATTATAAAAACTTACTTAGTTATCCAACGATAACAACAACAAGATTCAACCATTAATTATATCTATCGATTTTTTTATATACGTTTTTACATTACAGAAATAATACCATTATAATCAATGATAACACGGACAGTTAATATTAAAATAATAAGGGCTATGAGTTAAAAATTTGTTTCTTTTATTATATTATTATTTTATACCGTATAGGCGTGTTTAGAACACTGTATACAACGCACCTTCATAGTGCAGGATTTACGTATAAGTTAGGCAAGCTATAGCTTAAGGCCCCCACTTTCTTTGTGACCCACAGAAAAATTGTACGAGTGAGCAATTGTCATATATACTTAAATATACTGCAGCAATAGATTAAGTAGATTAGAGCCTTATCTATATATAATATATAAAAATAGATGTCGGTATATCTGTCTGTCTGTCTGTCTGAGAATAGACTTCGACACCGCTTGTCTGAGAATAGACTTCGACACCGTTTCCACAACGACACCATGAAAGTTAGCACACGAATGTATTTTTTTATGGAGAAGGTTTTATGCTATCCGCTTTGTTGCAACTCGCCACTAGAGGGCACCGCAGCGCATCAATTTCTATATCGTTCAACCGATCGCCATGAAAATCGGTATACATAGGTATTTGAGAGAGGATATAACACGGGCAACGCCAGGTAATACCAGTAGTCAAGTATAAATCAAGCACTGCGCCTCCAAACTGTTATACCACAAAAGACGCCATATTGAAAGTCGCCATATTCATTCAGAAAGCTTTTCACCATATCATAGAAGAACTGATGCTGAAAGCCATTTGTAAAACCCATTTCGGAACACGCCTATCAATTATAAATAGGATAGAAAACGAATTTACGAATTCGTTTTCTATCCTATTTATAATGTCAAACAACCACGATAGTCTTCGATTTTATATCACGCCTATCAAATCTAGAACCCATACTTTAGGAGGGATATCGATCTTTTAGAGAAGCCGATTAAATTGCCTTTTAACTTGAATCATCTAACATACGAGAAAAGATTGTCGGCTCTCGGTTCGACCACTCTGGAGCAACGCAGGGCACGGGGTGACTTCGATTCATATAAGATCCTGACTGCATCGTATGATGTTCCAGGAATGCAGACTATTGCATACTATCTACATCATGAACACCGACACACATCTGCGTGGGCATCATCTGAAACTACAGCGTGAATTATTCCATTCAAATCTCAAGAAACATTTCCTCAGCAGTAGAGTGGTAAACGAATGGAATGATCTCCTAAGTAAAGTGATCTTAAAAGTGTCAATGAGTTTAAAAATAAACTGAACTCATTCCACAATAACTGTGATGCAAGCATGGACTCAGGCGCATCAGCTTAAGCTGCCTGCCTGTTAAATATACGATAATAATAATAATAATATTTGAACATAGTAATCAATTTTAGGAACTACATGCGCCATCTCACGTTGCGTTTTCTTGTAAAATACTGGTTTCCCAATAGTAGTACGTCGTTATAGAATCTAATACGTTAAATAATTGAGTGTCAAAATCAAATACAATCCCAAAATCGTCATTTTATACAATAGTAATATATTCTTTATTGTTTCGTGGGAGAGTGTAAACACCGTAGGGTTGGCAAAACCGCGCGAAGCAGGCGCGATTCGCGCGCAGCCATCCCAGTCCCCACCGTGTTAGCCGCCCTGGCCGCAGTGGCACCGCATGCGCTTTCCGATCTTGCCAGTAGTTCGCTCACTCGCTCACGCTCATTGGCTCACGTGTTCACTATTTTCAAAAAAAAATATATATTTATGTTAAAAAAAACATATATATTTATAAAAATATTTCAAAAAAATATATATATTTATGTTAAAAAAAACATCTTAAGATCTGCGAAAATAATCCAGGCGTTCCCGACCTAATAATCACCCAAATAAAATTATTATTTCATAATAAAATTATCAATATTACTACAAAATATAAGTATATATGTACGTATAACTAAATTTAAATTAGGATATATCGTAAAAGAATACGTACGCATATGGCATCAATTTTACTCATCGCTACGAGGTTCTACGCCTCGTAGAAGCGTAGCACATAGTAGGCCTGTTAAAAATATTTTTTAATTTGAATACCAGGTGTTGAAATGATACTTATTTAACTTTATTTTATAACTCAACTATTCATCAATACTGTACAATATTTAGAACCTAAATGAAATATTTAATTTCTTGCCCCATCGTATAAATAGTAGAGCGTTGACCTAGATATGTGGCTGACCCGAATTTCGCTCTGAAGTTCAACGAACGGCAGCCTATAATAATATGATTGCAGTTTCTTTGTAGTTCCTAGCCTCTACTCCTTTATATTTTACGGAAACAGTGACATAGTTAGGCTAAATATTAGGCAAAAAATAGAAACTACATATGCATATTTATTGCCAAGAATCCCCGAAGGTACTCCTCAAACGACTTGTTCGCAGAGCTAAGGATGTTAGACATCAGGCAGGTATATGCAAAAACAGTCTTTCTTAAGTACCTAAAAAGTAAAGATATTCACGTTAAAATTAAGCATAAAATTGCAACGAGGAGCGCCACAACCTGTAAACACATTATTCAGAAAACCTGAACATCCTTCGCCCAAAGACACTTTGGCGTTATATTGCCCAAAATTTATAACAATCTAAAAGAATCTATAAAACCATGCAGAAATATTAGGTCAATCCAATTAACATTTTAAATTACACAACGGGTAGAAAGGGTAATAAGTCATATTTTAAATTAAAGGTCTGCATTATTATTTTCAAATATTGTACCCATTTAAATTACTTAAAAAAGTAGAGCCTTATTGTCTGATTATTTTATATAGTCTTATATCTGTACTTTTAGTTTAAAATGAATAAAGTATATTTAATTAGATTTTTTAACATTTTACTGACAAATTGAATATTACGATAAATAATTTTACTACGTATCTTTTCGAATTACTAACTACTTCAAATATTAGGCTTCTATTTTAAATATTTATAGTTATAGTTTGACAATCTAGTAGTTAATTCTTGACTACCTATGTATATTCAGTAATGAGTAGTAACGAGACTTACTACCTAACCCAATTATTTTGACACGTCCAAGAGCGGTCTTTAGCCGTCAATTGGACACGACGAAAATGTAATGTAATGTAATGTCATAGATTTTAATTCATTTAACATTTTTTAAATTATTTATTTATTTGTTTCATGAACTTCCTATTACGACATTTTATATAATTTTTTATTTTCATGATCATGCTATATCGATATTATAAATATAATTGTAAGTCTAATTTGAAATCTGTTTTTTATTTTATCACATTTTGTTTGTTTCATTTTAATACTATGTGCTTATGAATAAAACATTGCCATACGTAAAGTCTTACTTGGTACGGGCTATGGCCTAGTTAGGCAGATTCTGCAATTAATACATTGTAAATTAATATTTTTAAATGAATAAAATTATTATTATTATTATTATATAAAATGCAATACAAACTGCATATATAACTGCATATGGACTTTGGACAGCTTTACTAAAATTTCTGTTTGAATTTTAATAAATACCATTACAATAGGACTTCTCTACAAAAAGTACATAATATATGGAGTTTCTAACAAAATAGATATTCCCCGAATGCTAAATTCCTTCTAAGCCATTTTATTGTATTGGGCCCCGGGGCATATAGCCTATTAGAAGATGTTATAAAAACAATTCCGACTAAAGGCCTACCAATTCAAAAAGCGTAGCCATATATGGATAATAAATGGATGTAGCGAAAAGAGCCAAAAAATATTTGACTCTCTAATTTGAATTATTTGTTTTTGACTAAATTGGTATAAGTTTATATTATTATGGTTTCGATTTTTATTAATTTACTCGATGATAATTTTAAAAACATTTTTGGTTATAAATCCTATTTTAATTCATTTGTCCTACAAATTTCACGCGGTAAATTCGTTTTCTATCCTATTTATAAATCCTATTTTGTATATAATTATAGTTTATGTTATATTTAGGTAGTTAGATAGATAGTTATTTTTTATTATTTATTTTAGATTTTATTGTTAATATTAACTATAAATTAATATTTGTATACAATCACCTTTTTAAGATAATAGAACAAATATATATTTCTTTGTTATATAATTCAGATATGCAATAATCTGACATACATTTGACAATTCTTATATTTCTATTTCTTTATTAAAATATTTTTCTTAACTCCTGGGAGGCCAAAGCGACAATTGACGGGTGCGAAGGTTAACAGATTCGCGCGTAGCTATTTCGGCCGGGCTCCATATATATTATATATGATGCATATACACGACTAACAACTAGAGCTGTCAACTACAACGGGCGAACCCGTCACCTCAAGAAGTGTTAACTATTGGTCGTTCTATCTCCCGTGAAGTGAACGCGGAAGACATAGGACAAAACAGTCCACCCTCAAGCTCCGCCACATGCCTGTAAGAGGCCAACGCCTTATCCACGAGATAACCAGGTATGTTACCCAGCGGGCTTACACGCCCTTACCTTCAGTTCCGACCAGATTACTCTGGTCTCTCGGCTGGTTACGAGTTCGAGGTCGCTCGCGCGGCCCTCTCCCTTACGAAGCGGTGAAACGGTGTTAACCGAATCTATCGCGGACCACGGCATCTTTTGCCTGGCTGTTCACCCGGGATCAGGTAGCCGATAGTCGTTTCAAGAGCAGTCGCCGTAAGGTCAGAAACCACCCCCGCTCTATAGGATACAGTACTGCTTCCTGACTTCCCCGACTGTTAGTCAGAATGCAAAATCGATTGGCTTACGCAGTACGGTGCGCAGACCGGCCAGGAGCGCCAGAAGATTGACTCCTAGGGGAATTTAGCCCCAAGGCCAAAGTCCTATCCGGGCTCGCACTTCATGCGTGGAGGCCGCCGGATGGGTGTTGACCCGTGAGTGTGACCAACCCTGAACAAATGGGTCTTCGTGGCCAACTCAGCCAGGGCTGCCAGCCCATTAGCTCCATACATGGCTAACAAGATTAATTGTTAGGTAATTGAACGGAGATAATTCATAAAACTATGATATTGTTAGTATTTATATACAAAATTGTCGAAAAATATGCAGCGCCGTTTTTGCGCACGAAGTCTGGCTTCCGAAATGTTAAAGATATTCATGATTTCTTAAATGTTTGATTTCGTTTGTTTTTTTTCTTCTTTTTATTATAACTAATCATGTGCACAGACAAAATATTTTCTGGTAACCTACCTCAGTACAGGCCTAAGCCTAGTTAGGCGGTGTTGACGTAGTGATCAATATGCTGCAGTGTGCTTTCTTTTTCGCTACTTACTTGGCTAAATACGATTTTTTGTAATACTGCAGGAATGTGTATCTGGCTTTACTTTTAATAAATAAATTTAAAAAATATACAGTGTAATCTGTGAAAGACCTCGTATAGTAATAATTTAATTCGATTATATTTTATTTTTGGTTATCTCAACTTATTTTTATCAAGAAATACTTACGTATAAACATTTGAAAATAAAATTAATCGATTAAACAATTCCTCAAATATCCGTAAAAATGAAAACAAAATTTGAATTCCGTTTTTCGATTAATTTAATAAAATTCTTTTTTTATTTATTTATTTATTTAAGAAATTATTACTATAAAACATTGTTTTTGCTTATAAAAATAACAGGAACCGAATGGCAAAATTGCCTAAACCTTTTGCTTATTTGATTCTGTCACCCGACTGGGACTAGCCCGTTCTAGGATGGACAGGACTCTAATTTTACAATAAATTATGTAAAAGTTTTAAATGCTCATAAAACTAAATTGCCCTAATATATGGTCCTCAAAAAAAAAAAGAAACAATCAAATAGAGTGAGACAATCAGAATTGACATAAAACTAAAGTAAAGAGTAAGAGAAATCTATAATAAAAAAATAAAAAAGTCACTAAGTAATATTTAATATATGTTAAGAAATATAAAAATTAATATAAAATACCTAGTGATAACAAAAAGTGAAAAAAAAATTACAATTTGTCATCTCATATTTATAAAATGTTTTTTCTAGTGATTTTGAATTGTAAATATACATCAAACTCGGAAATAGGATCAAAAACTGGAAAGGTGTTTCAATAAAATAAATATGCGGGTGCTACGCCTGGCTACTTTATGCGAATCGTAGCACTTCGCTGAAAAAGTCGGTCTAATTGTAGAAATTAATGAGTAATGCTACTTAATAATTCCATTGCCAGAATTCTATATGCAACGCGTTTACGAGTCGTAGAGAAATTAACATATCTCTACTTTTAAACGCACCGGCCATTTTTTCATGCAACTCGATAAATTCACCACATTGAGTAGCGTGACTTAGTTTGATCGTTGCCCCATTGCTTATGCCCACTAATTCGGTACATTCTGGCATACAATTTCAATACACAATTTAAAAAACTTAGTGTCCTGTAGTTTATTCGATACTAGCTGACCCGTGCCCACTTCGTTGGGCGCTAAACATTTTTACTTGTGATGAAATTATGAGTGTGGTTCGGTTAGTACTAAGTGCTATGATTTATTTCCTGACTGCCAAAAGGAGGGTTATATTTTACTGCATATGAATGTATGTATTTGCATGCCAATTTGGCTATATTACCAGGTTTCCAATTGAGGGATTAAAATGATTATGATTCAATAAATTATGTTTATTTTAATTGTTCAAAACTACTCTGTATACTATATTAGATGTAATTGTATTATTTGGTACCAAAATATATTGTCTTTCAGGAGTTACAACCCGAGATACGGTCGCGGTTCCATACCTATGTCGTATTATCTCTTTAACCATTTATGCAGTAAAAAGGAAATTATATGCAGTAAAAGGGAAAATACTTTTGTTTTAAACATTTGAGACGATAAATTTACTTATTTTGATAAGAATTCATAATTGTTGATAATATGAGCAATAAACATGACTATAATTTTTCAATATAAAAAACTACTTTTTGTGACTTAAATATAAAAGTTACACATATGCTGCCACTGATTTTTTTGTTGGAAATATTAAGCTCTAGAACTTTTCTCTAGAACTCAATCATATATCTCTCATCGTTAAGGCAGCGTTCGTAAGAAACGTTTTCATTCGACCGTTTTTTCTCCGACTTACTTTGCAAATCCGACTTCCACGAAAAAATCTTTGCATTTTTTCGGATTAATATATAGGCTATGACATTCACAACTAAGGTGGCTTTCTATTGGTAAAAGAATTTTAAAAATCGGTTCAGTAGATCCAGAGATTACTCCCTACAACCTCACAAACTCACAAACTTTACCTCTTTATAATATTAGTATAGATATTCATTTTTCAACATAAAATAAATACTGCTTATAGCGGTATTAATAAATGATATGAAATGAATATTACTTTATTGTTATTAAATACATTATACGTATAAGGGCTGGCTTATTGCTAGTTAAACAATATCTTCCATTCGACCGACATATTGATGTGTTAAGATGTGGCAAAATTAGTATACTAAAAGATACTTTTTTATCATAAGGAATTTTATGAATTTTATACATATTTAAAGAAAAAGGTATTTATTGAAAAGGAGTAATTAAATTATTATTCGAATAGGATATATTTCTATTTATTTATTTATTTATGGTAATATACCTAGTTTGCAACAAGTATAACACAAATCAGAGTTAATATCTACACTAAAACAAGGAATACAATTTAATTTTATTATGTTACGCTTATATCTGACAATAGTCCAACTCTCCCCAACTAAGTAACAACTTGTTCCAGGGCAGCCTTTTTAAACATAGGCAAAGTAAGGCCAAATTACATACATGTCTGTTTAAGAGCAGAAAATATATTACTTATATAAAAAGATTTAAAAAAAGAAGAAAACAAAAATATAATCAGAATATCACATATAAATAGAAGTTGTAAAATTTGTAAAAATATAAATCGGTAAAATAATTAAAATAAACACAGAAAAAAAAATAACAATAATAATAATATTAAAATACTAATTTAAAATAATAATAATAGTCACAAATATAAACATAAATATATACAAATATTAATCGCTCTGCCTATAGGAACGTACTTGATACTCAGCTATATTATCACATAGAAAACTATTTAAAATATATAAAAATATATATATGTACAAGTTTATATAAAACCGATGTATAAAAAAAGCTTATATAAACCGCTATATATCTTGTTTGGTATATTTTAAACAAGGTATTGTATCGAGAAATATAATTAAAGAAAAAACATGGATTTACCTACTTTTTGAATAATAACCCAAAGGTAGGGCGGTTAATATATAAATAAATAAGCTTCCAAAATAAGGTACGGAAAGAACCGTGATAAAGGAAATGGTAAACTTTGTGGTTTATGTTTATCGTAAAAATAAGTATTTTTTTCAATGATTGCTTAAATATGGAAAGTTATATAGCGCCACTAATTACTGGAGATAGGTAATTCCATAGTCGAGCTGCATGTATGGAGGAGAAGTTGGTCAAAATGATGGTTTGTGACTTAGGATACGTAAATAACGTTCTGATTTGAACGAAGTAGGAATTTATGACTTTTAACCCGGTAAAAGCCTCGATGAAGTAGGAGGGAGTTGTAGGATTGTGTAAGACATTGTATAGTAGAGAAAACATGTACAAATTTTTCCGGTTCCGTATCCAAAGCCATTGCAATTGTGGTCCGAAAAATAAATAAATAAATAAATAAATAAAAATAAACTCTGAAACATCGTCAGACTTCCGAAGATTGAATATATATGTATCTTATGTATACGTTCTTTAGGCACTCGAGCTTGTCCAGAATGATCTCGGTGAGATCCAGATATGCGACATCGGCATACTTTAGCGACGGCACCAGCAGACTTTCAGTTATGGCCTATTAAGTGCTTACAGAGAGAGTCTCTGCAACCGTTGATGGCTATGAAAGCCATTATATATTCGCTTGCTCACTTCATTGACTTGAGCTTGCCAAAAACATTTCGTCGACGACTAGAAATCGGGCCTAAATGCTTCAGTATGCCTACATTCTTAAGTATGCCTAAATGATATGCTTAAGTATGCCTAAATTCTTAAGTATGGCTAAATTCTAATAGATGAATTAATATACTATTTAAGGTTGTCTTTATTGACTTGTAAGTATAATGTAATAGTCTAGGCGCGAGGGGCTGCACTATGATGGTACAGCGGTAAGCGTAAGAGATGTCCGCTACCGGCGCGCAGTCGTTTTAAAGTACTGTAGATCTGAGGTTGGTCGATGAGCTGAGGCGGGTAGCTGAAGTCGGGTAGTCAAGCAAGCAGTAGCCATGCTATGGCTGTTTGCTGTACGGTCGACCCGCTCGATATGTATGTGGTCCACCTTACGAAGGTAAGGAGCAATTGTTAAGAAAATTATATTGAGGAAAAAAATGCGCTTCAATAGGTATCCGTGCGATCGAGAGGGATAGACGCGTCACATGAATGAGCAAGTGAGATAGTGCTACATGTTCAGTAATGTGCGGCGTTCTTAAATGCTTTATACTTCAAGGTCGTGGACGCTTATAAATGAACCACATTTATTATTATATTTTTTTTTCAACTATTCACTTAACCAAAAGCCCTATGTAAGTGATCAGTACTGTGCCAGCTGTTAACAACACACTTAAAGTTAGTGAGTTTCGGAAAATTTAATATTATACCGGCGGAGAGTCTACGGAAAACAGCAAGTGGTCTACGGGACAAAAAAAAAATAGTCACCTCTGCTTCAAACGGATTCTTTCAAAAGATTTTACAAAAAACTTCTGTGGTATGTGTCTGTGTGTGTAAATGTGTATAACGAGTATATATAAAAAATAAAAAAAACAAGACTGCCGTCGTATTTAAAAATAATTTTAATTAGGGTTTTTTAAGAAATATTTGTTGTTTATCTATATATTTATCCATATAGATATATGTTTATTTCCGGAATGTACTCAATCAGACCTTCAATTTGACACTAAACACGATATATTTATGTTAATTTATTGACATTTGGACATAATTAAACAAATATCTTTTTGACATTTGGACAGTTTAGGTATCCTTTGACTCTCGGGATGACATAACGATTCTAACAATATGACACACTTCTAAATCGGTTAAGAAATTATGGTGGAATAAAAAATAAAAAATTAAATACAATTGCGTAGTTCAAAATATTGGCGTAGTTCATACAATTTTCCAAAATATTGGATTGTAATAACTTCGTAAGAACCAAAAACGGTTATTTAAAAATCGGTAATATTTTGTGGAGTGCAATAATTAAAATAATATTTTGTATAATTTATTTTGCTAAATTTATATTCTAAATATTTCTCTTCGTTACGGATGTATCCCTGGCGGCTGCGAAGAGCAAGAACGAAAAGAAAAATAAACTGTCAAATGATAAAAATATGGCAACAGGCACCGCGTAACACTACGATTTATATTAAACGCTCGAAAGCCATTCCGCGCAAATAACTGCGCCGCAACTTTTAGGTCGATTTTGGAAATAAATACTAGC
This sequence comes from Micropterix aruncella, assembly GCA_944548615.1. Classification (NCBI taxonomy): domain Eukaryota; kingdom Metazoa; phylum Arthropoda; class Insecta; order Lepidoptera; family Micropterigidae; genus Micropterix; species Micropterix aruncella. The sequence continues at coordinate 16,248,880 of OX155973.1, forward strand.
AATATCGTTTTTTCATGAATTCCCTCTTGTTACAAAGTCATTAATCTTGTTAGTCGTGTATAATATATATTTATATAATATATATTTATATAATATATATTTATATAATATATATTTATATAATATATATGGGTGCCGACCGAAACTGAAACGCGCGGATCTGTCGATCGATGCAAAATGCCTATAGGCACTTTTGACGTTCGACGGGTTAAAGACGCTGTGTTCTCCTTATATATGACATGTACCCTATGACACCAGGGAGGACAAAATGATTATAACGATATGACACTCTTCTAAATCGGTTCAAGCGTTTGAAAGTTATGACGGAATAAAGAAACGGAAAACATACATAGATGAATCCTGACCACATAACACTCCTTATCGGCAGTCGTGTAAAAATGTAAATACGTGACGCGCTGTATAATATCGCAGCACGTTATAGATTCGACGCGTGTATTTTCAGGTCGTAGCGGCGGGGTTCGTTGTTAGGCAGGAAATGGGTCAGTTGTGCGAGAGGGAGGGGTGGACCACGTGTCTTCCGTCTCGCTCACACCACCAACGAATCGATACTGGTGTCTCAAGCCACGTGCACCGACAAACCACACTGAATCAACCCACTGAAACGACGACCACCACACTACGGCACTAGCGAACATTGTCGTGCGTGTTTGCTAGGAGTCGACAACAGTCATTTTTCCTATAACCACTCATTGCATTTGGCCCAACCCAGAATTCTTCTTGTTACAGACTATGGTTAGGATTCTCACTTCCTTGACCTAGGAGACGGTAGGTTCTAGCGCTTGTAGACTGCTAGCCATGGTGTGACCACGAAAAATATTGAGGCTGACTGTAAAATACCGCGAATAAAGGTTCTACGGTGCCGTTATCATGTCCAGTCTAGAACCAAGAAACTTGCTCTTTATTCATAATCCCGGTTCTCGTTTATATTGAGAAACGAGATGGTATCTTAGTACCGAAATTCTGCTTTCGAAAATTATATATTTTTTAAATATCGTTTATATTTTAGAATCAATAATGTATGTCTAAGAAGTACCTTTATGTAATAATAGATTTTTCATTTATACAAACTTAATATTTCTGAAATAATCCCGGAAAAGGGTATATCTGTCAATCATTTTTTAAACAAATGCAAATCAATTGTTCATGGTTGATATATCAATTCAAACAGAAAACTACTCAAACAAATCCCTGCATTCATTACAAAGTAAAAATATTCGAATTTTTACGTATTTACAGACTGGAAACGACATCTAGTGGCTGATTTCAGAGCTGCCTCTTTCAGTCGTGTGTTGAAAATGGGGTTTGTGTCTTGGCTGAGCGTTTTGCGACAGAGGGTGCGCTTCTGACACTAGATAGCAGGATTTTCGTCATTCGTACCGTTAGTTTGCGTCTTGGATAATATCGACATTAGTTTGAACGAAATGCACTAGATGGGGGTAGGTGTATTTTTATAATTAATAGGAATATAATATAATCTGTGTAGCTATAACTTCTTCCATTAATGTAAGTAAACAAACTATGTAATAAACCTAGTTTTTTTTTAAATTTTAGACTGTCGACTTTTTTTATTATTTTAGGCATTTTCACCAAAAGTTGTACGTGGCGATTTTGTCTTATTCCAAGACCTCAATACTTTTTCCTTATTTAAAAAATTTTGAAAATTAGGCGATAGTTTTGTAAAACCGAAAACTTAGTTTTTACTGTAGTGTTGCTAATAAACATATATATTGACATAAACATGATAGGTACATAATTTACTAAATAACATAAAATCGATTATACTAGATAAAGTTTGTAATACCAGACGTTTTGGCGATGTTGCAACCGCCGTTGTCCAGGGTAGACTAAAGGTTCGGCGCGCGGGAATTTTGAAAATTCCTCGTGCAAAGAACACTCACTGTATCTTGCGTTACGTCCTTGCTCTCGACAATGGGCATTGAGAACATTTTAAGAAGAGGGTTCCACGTAGAAGAAAGTTTGTAACCGTCGTCTCTATTGAAATTTAGGGTTCTTCTTATTTCAATGGCTTCCCGCATCATGAGACGAAAGTAAAATTGTTCTTTGGATAACACAATGTGATTTTGAAACTGCAACCAGTGGTTAGTTCCGTTATCCAATTTCAAAATTTCCGCGCGCCGAACCCGTCGCCTCACCACTGTTAAAATCTTTAAACTAACAGCAGCAGTTTGCCGCCTACCCGCAGATGGCGATTAGCAGCACTTTGGTCTACCCTGGACAACGGCTGTTGCAACATCGCCTAAACGTCTAGTGTTGCAAACTTCACGCGGTAAATTCGTTTTTATCTTATGTATAATGTCAATGAACGCAATAGTCTCCATTTCATATTATATAATTGAAATTCTGAAAGTCTTAGGTAGCAACTTTTCTCTAAGTCCCAAGCTGATATGAAAACCAACAACTTGGATTAAGAATAATTTTGTATAATAATGATGAGTATATTTACAAAAGTTGCATGGTACCATATATTCAATGAATTAAAATTGATAGAAAGTATATACTATATTTCACGCTTCGCGACGAGTACTTCAAAAACCTTTTTAAATTATGACCAACGATATTTGACTAAAGGGAGTTCCTTATTCCGTTAAACAGATTTTCTTATTACTAGGAAAATAATTCTGCGTTTTTTACTTTTTAATTTTAACGTTGCAACTCTTAATATTTTTGACAGCCGCCACGTTGCCGTATTTTTGACACCCGCCACAGGTTTGCCCGTTGTAGTCGACACCTTCAACTGTCGTTTGGGAGTTAATGGACCCTTGCTGAGTTTGCCACGAAGACCCATTCTGTTCCCCTGGGAATCAACCTTCTGGCGCTCCTGGACGGTCTGCGCACCGTGCGGCGTAAGCCAATCGACTGTGCACTCTGAGTAACAGTCGGGGGAGTCTGGAAGCAGTACTGATTCCTATAGAGCGGGGGTGGTCTATCGCGGACCTTACGGCGATTGCTCTTGAAACGACCATCGGCTATCCGATCCTGGGTAAACAGCCGGGCAAAGGACGCTGTGGTCCGCGATAGATTCGGTAAACACCGTTTCACCGCTTCGTAAGGGAGAGGACCGCGCAAGCGACCTCGAACTCGTAACCAATCGAGAGACTGGAGTAATCTGGTTACAATTGGAAGTAAGGGCGCGAGTGTAAGCCCGCCGGGTAACACTCCTGGCTATCTCGCGGTTAAGGTGTTGGCCTCTTACGGGTTTGTGGCGGAGCTAGACGGTGTACTGTTTTGTCCAAGTCTTCTGCGCTTGATCCAGGGAGATAGATCGACTAATCGTTAAAACTTAACGAGGTGACGGGCTCGCCCGCTGTAGTCGACAACCCTAGTTGTCGTTTGGTTTATCTGCATGTATTGTGTTACGATGGATTGAGAAAATTTTATACGATTCTCGATTTTTAATGATTTTTTACGATTTTCGATTTTTAATTATTTTTCCGATTTTAAGTTTAAAATTGTCAGCTCAGTAGCACCTAGGTCGGCTTCAAATTGGTTTAGGCGTCGAAGCATCAAGAAAGATGACAATTTATAACTGGTTTGTAGAATTCAAATGCCGTCGTGTCAAGCTCAGTGACGAACTTCGTGAAGATCGCTTGTCCACCGCTGTGAACAACAAAAAACATTGATGCTGTGCGCCGGACGATCTAAACAGACAGGTATGTGACTTACTACGAGATTCGGGCAAACGTAGGCATAGGTATGAGTTAGGTACAATCAATCCGACGCAAACATTTGGCTGTCAGAAAGCTTTGCTCGCGGTGAATCTCAAATAATTTGACTGAGACTCAAAAAACGAGACGCCTACTTGGTGCAATGGTACCGGGAACGGAATCGACATTTGTTAGCCTTACTGCTGTACTTTACGGACACAGGGCACAATTTGTACACAAAGACAGTGTATGTATTTAAGTATCCGTATCTTATGACCCTTTTACGTTTAATTTTAAATAGTGGAATTATTTTCATTATATATTAATGTCACACATAAGGAAAAGTTATTAATATTTATGTGTTCTTATTCCACGGTCACAAAAAAATGTGCGTGTCAGCTCCGACGCGCGACTGGAGTGCGATTGTCATTAAATACGCAATAGGCAAGGGGGCAAATTAATTGTTTGATTGATCAATCAATCGATTGAGCGATCGTTTATTCAATCAATCAATCAATCAATCATCAATAATAAATTATTGGCCGCCAATCAATCAAATAAGCCAATCAATCAATCAAATCATCAACCACCAATTAATCAATAAATCAATCAATCATCAGCCACCATTCCATAAATCAATCAATTAATCATCATCAAGCAATCATAATCAATCAATCATCAGTCAATCGTCATCAATCACCATCAATCAATCATCATCAATCAGTCACCATCAATCAATCATCATCCATCAATCATCATCAATCAATCATCATCCATCAATCATCATCAAACATCATCAATCATTCATTATCAATTATCATCAATAAATCATCATCACTCAGTCATCATCAATCAATCATCATCAATCAATCAATCATCATCAATCAATCGTCATCAATTAATCATCATCAATTAATCATCATCAATCATAATCAATCAATCATCAGTGAATCGTCATCAATCGTCATCAATCAATCATCATCAATCAGTCACCATCAATCAATCATCATCCATCAATCATCATCAATCAATCATCATCCATCAATCATCATCAAACATCATCAATCATTCATTATCAATTATCATCAATAAATCATCATCACTCAGTCATCATCAATCAATCATCATCAATCAATCAATCATTATCAATCAATAGTCATCAATTAATCATCATCAATTAATCATCATCAATTGATAATTATCAATCAATCATCATATCACAATTATCATTGATCAATCATCATCGATTAATCATTATCAATCGATCATCATCAATCATAATCAATCAATCATCATTGCTAAATCATCGTCGATCAATCATCATCAATCAATTGATTGATGTGTGGTCAGTATGGGTTGGCTCAAAAGCTGGCAAAATACATCGAAGTTTTGGTCTCCTGTTGCGTATTGTTGCACTCTTTTCAATTTTCGAACTTTACCGACATTAAACGCGACGCTTTTTTAAAAGTTTTTTAACTCCAAAAAAACCCACGCAATAATTTTTTTGGACAGTTTTAAAATTAATTCATATATACAAATGCCGGAGGGGAGGCGCGCCAATGTCAAGTTTTTGGACAATACTCAAAACTTCCTAGATTTTGATATTTTGTTAGGTATATTATTGCAAGTCTAAAAAACCTAACTTTATTTCTTTTCTTTTACAATAAGTTTTCATCTAAAATGACTAGAGCCCATTTTTTTAATGACGCCGAAGCGGCCAGTTTGAGAGCTTTCAGTAGGTAGGAACACCCCGCGTTTTATTTTAATGGTACGACTCGGACAGAAATTCTTGTATCGAGTCGGTCGACAGGAGGGCAGGTAAATGAGGGTAGCTATTACGCGACTTCCCGTCTTTTCCCCCCCTCGACATCCGTCCCATTCTGTCCCTCGCCGCTTCCGTTCTTTTATCCAACTGGGCAAAGTAGGGGGAGTCCTACGTTCTACAAGCTAACCTGTTGATGTGATCACTTCTCTGGGGATTATCCGCGGTTCAGTGGGCTAACAAAACGAAACTCTTTTCGCCGTTTCATCTGCAAGAGTCCGAATAAATTTCAATAAAAATAAAAATATAAAAAATATATTCTTCTTCTTCTTCTCGAAGTGCCTCTCCATTACTGGAGGTTGGCCGTTAGCTCTGAATACTTTTGTCGGTCTTGCGCTATCCGGAAAACTGTTCCGTACTGGTGATCCCGGTCCACTCTCTGACATTGAACAGCCACGACTTTTTCCTCCTTCCACGGCGCCGTTTACCCTCAATTTTGCCCATCAATATAAGTTGAAGCAGCTGATAACTGTCATGCCGCAGCACGTGCCCCAGATATTCAATATTGCGTTTTTTGACGGTGTGAAACAATTTTCGGGTTGTACCAGCACGCTGAAGCACTTCTTCGTTGCTAACTTTATGGGTCCAGCTTATACAGAGCATTCGACGGTAGCACCACATCTCAAAAGCTTCAAGCCGCCGTCTGGTGTCTTCTTTTATGGTCCACGCTTCGCTGCCGTACATACCCTAACCACTGGCCAGATGTAGCAATGCAGGATCCGAGTTCTAAGTCTTAGATTTATTTTCCGGCAACACAAGACTTTTCCCATTTTATTGAATGACGCACGGGCGATTTTTATCCGGGTCTTTTCTTGATCGGAGTCCCATATTTCATTCACCCATGCACCGAGATATTTGTACTGCCGGACGCGCCCAAAAACTTTACCTGCCACCGATATAGAAGGTTGTAAATCAGGATCCCTGGTAATAAAGATGACTTTGGTCTTTGAAATATTGCTGGACAAGCCAGCTTGTTCAAGTGTAGATCCTATCCAACCAAGATTTTTTTTTTTTTTTAACTTTTAACATTTGAAAAATGATTGAAAAGCGTTGATCGCGCCACGCCATCTAGTAGTAGGTAAAATATAGCGAATAAACAATATTCACGACATGTTATTTACCGCTAGATGGCGCAGTGTGCTCAACACATCTAAAACTTAAAATATAAGATTTTTTTATTAATTTATATTTTAGCAATATTAAAAAAAATATATATTTTTACTTATAGATTAGAAATTGATCAAAAATCACAATGGTCTCATTAAAAATTGTGCAGTGCCATATTCGCCATTAGAAAGATAAGAAGTTTAGGCGGTTTTGAAGCAGCTAAATCCGTTTATCTTGCATATTTTCACTCCCTAATAACGTATGGCCTACTATTTTGGAAAATGACACCAAATTCAAAAAGAATTTTTCCCCTCCAGAAAAGAGCGGTACGCAGTTTATATAGAGTCTCACCAAGAAGTTCTTGTAAGCCGCTATTTGTAGAATCAGGAATAATGACTATTTTCTTCTTACATCTACCAAAATATTATGTACGCTCGTAGATACCTAACAGAAGTTCCGGTGAATAGTGATTTTCAACATCACGATACGAGGAATAAATCCAATCTCCACATAAACCGACAGCGACTTAGCAAAGTGAGATACAGTTTTATTCACCAAAATTTGTCCTACTATAATAAGATTCCAGAGAAAATGAAAAAGACTTGGACAGGACCAATTTAAAAAGATAATTATAAATAATTTGGTAAGAATCCCAATTTATGGTATAAGGGAGTTTGAAAATTCTGAGTTTATTTTCCATGTTGATGATAAGTGAAATGTGTAAAGTTTTAAACATAACGTGACATTCTACTTTTCATATAATTAATTACACATCTATTCATTTTTTAAAAATAACACAAAGGCATATTGCTGGATTGACAAAAAAAAATTTTTTTAAATTATTCTACATAGAATTTGCATTTCTATTTTAAAACATTATTCTCCCTGACTCTTAAATCACATTAGTATATTTTGATTATTTGTATGTAGGTAATATTGAATATATTACTACAGCAATGGCAACTATCACGATATTTATGTTTTTAATAATATTTTTTTAACATTTAATTTTGTGACGCATCCAAGTGTAGGATTGCCTATCTACTGGAATAGTTGATTGTATTGTATTGTTGGTACTAAATCATTATTAAAAGTTGTACCCTTTTCAAGTGAGCCAGTAAATTTAAACTCTCTCTGTATTTAATATGAAATAAATAAATAAATAAAATAAAATAGCATAGCTTACATGATGTCTCCCAGCTTGAGCCTGGTGTGGATGAGGGCGCACGACTTGTGGTCGCTGGCGGTGACGGCGGCGCGGCGGCGCGTGGGCGCGCGCGGGCTGGGCGGTCCGCCCTGGGCGCCCTCGCCGCCCGCCCACCCGCGCACCTGCGGGGAACTGCCGCGCCGCCGTGAAGACATGTGCCGGCCGCCTACTCCGCCCAACATCCTGCAATCACCAACCAAACGAAGCAACATTTAGTATTTCCAAAACTTACAACACTTACAAGTTCGGGTTAGATTAGATCAGGGATGGACATCGAAGGGAAAACATCGATGTTACCATCGACACCAACATCGTAACGGAAACATCGATGGTCGATAAATATCGTTTTCAAATTATCGATATTTAGATAATCTTAATATCGATAATTCTTTTAAAAAACATCGTTTCATTAGACTTATTTTGCTGAAAATCCCTATGAGTTTCTTCTGATAGTTAGGGAGCCAGCGACAAATAAATGCAAGAGTTTTGTAAATGCTGATACTTACAGATCAGACCGTATTTTGGCCATATAATGCTGGGGTAGAGTCAGCAGGCCAGATTACGGGACACGTGATATTGGCGTACTAGGAAAGGTGTAATTTTAATTAGTACCCCCAAAGGGTTTTGGAAAAGCTGAAAGTTCATCAGTAGACAGTGGATGCAATAAAGAACTCGAAACAAACGGTCAGACTGGTTAACAATAGAACGAGTGGCTTCAGCAATACTTCATACATGTCACAAAAATGAAGTCCCTGTTCGTCCATTTGTCGGTAACTATGCCGGGGCTTGCGGCCTGGTCTAAGCCGGGGGCGCGCACTTGCAGCCTGGCCGCGGCGTCCAACGACATGTATGGAATCGTCGTCGACCGCGCGCACTTCGCCGCGCGACCCAAGTGGCCGGTCGGCGATTCCATACATTTCGCAGTATCTCGTTTGCCGCCGCGGCCTGGCCGCCGCGGCCAGGCCGCGAGTGCGCGCCCCGGTTTACGCATCGGTCTAATGTGCCGCGCAATATTATAGACCATTTCAGATTTATACTTTTCTTAAGTGCAGGCCATTTGACTTTGTGCCACTCTTCCCTCCTACCTATCTTAAATGACATCTAGTTATTTACCTAGGGTTTTTTAGGCAACGAAAATTCGTACGTATTTAGGTGGGTAGTTAGATATTAAAAAGTCAAATGAATTATTGAATTAGTCATAAAATAAAACAGTCCTGAAAAAAGAATTACACTTTTTACTGTATTTTTTATTCGCGAAATCATGTATAATACCTTTTTATTTTTTTTATATTTTTTTATTTCGGTAAATTTACAGCACAGCGCATACAATATACGTACTTATGCATAAACATAAGAAAAAAAGAAAAACATTACGCCGATAATCGTTTACTGCGAAAGTGACAATTTAAAAAGGTCATATTAACTATAAAATTAGCATAGAAAGCCGCTGGGAAAGGTAGGGAATCGGAAGTAATTAGGAAGAATGAGTTGAACGATGGTATATGTATATATAATAGCTGCGCCCCGCGGTTTCACCCGCGAGGTGATGGAAAATTGTGATAATGTTGATAGAAAACTATATATCTTTATAAATTAGCCTATTTGTTATTCTGATGTGTAAGCTATATTATTGTAAAGTTTAATCAAAATCCATTCAGTAGTTTTTGCGTGAAAGAGTAACAAACATCCATACATACATTTTTACAAACTTTCGCGTTTATAATAGTAGCAGGATAGATATAGATAGGTCGTATCGTAAATATATAGGTACAGATATGTATAGATATTTATAGATGTTTATAGATATTTATAGATATTTATAAATATTTGTAGTAGCTACTGCTATGTTGCATGATAAGTATATAACTAAGTGCGATAGGTATTGACAAGCTCATTAGATACAATTGATTAATTCCTTAATAAATTGATGTGCGACGGTACCAACTACAGTTACTTATATGTTTTTATATTTAATTGTGTTTGTGAACCCAACCCAACCATTACAATGTTACAAAGATAATTTTATTTAAAATATATATATTTTAATATTTATATTTGTTATTGTTTTTTTTTAATCAAACAAACAAGATACTTTTTCTATTATTTTTTTATGTACAAGAATAATAGGGCCTCTTGGGTTTTTTTCTTTTTCAAATATTCTGGATTATGTATAGGTTATGTTTTTTTTTCTTCTTTAGACAAACAAGTATTTATTTTTTTATTTTTTCATATTTATACTTCCGAATTATGCAAATTTGAATCCATTAATGAATTCGGCATCCTTAATTTATACGAAAATAATACTAAACTTGGCATAGTTGCTTAACCCCTCTCCTCGCGGAGTAAAAAATCAGCTGTCCCATTCGCGCGCGACCTTTTCGCGCGCAAAATCGACGACCTTGATAAAAACGACCATAACTTGTAAACCACTATACGGATCATAAAAAGAAGAACTGTAAAATGATCGCATTGAAATTTGACATATAAAACATTATAACCTTATCTCGTAAATCAATTAAGATAATAATGGCGACAAATTACAAAACGCAAACGGCCTCCATCGTGTCGTCATCACTGGACCAAGTGGGACGCCTGTCATTCCAGTGTATTAAAACTTGCATCCCAAAAAGGACGCCTGTCATTTGTCGGGTTAACTGATGTAGGTATCAAGATTTGGATAAAGCCCCCAAAAAAAACCTGCATCAAAAATTTTGGTAGCTCCACTTCTTAAATACATCGTTAGGTCATAAGGTTAAATCCTGCCAAAGGAAATCTTTGGTTAACGAAACGCCGTATAATCTCTCTTACAGACGCAACTATAACGAACGCCGGTTGGTTAAGGTTCAAAATGTCGATGGTGGAGAAACAAGAGTCGTACGTGCACATCAACCTGTAAGCGATGGAGGCGTGGGGTCCATAGGCCGGTAACTACTTGGCCTATTGTAAAATCCGGCAATCAATCTGTGTTGATTGTGTGAATTTTAAAACTGGCCTGGGATAAACATACTATGGAAAATGTTTTATAACCTCGTGCCTGATTCTTAAAAATGCTGAGAAAATACATCAAAGTTAATTGAAGAGTCGCGAACAAAACGATCTAATTCGATTTCGGACCCAAACAAGTTTTTTTTAAATCGGTACGCATTGGGACGTTCTATCAATTGGTAAAACTATTTACTACCAAAACGACCTAGAAATCTTAGAAAAATTAGGTAGAAATCATTGATTTCATTCAAAACGATCTATCGATGGTTGAAAATGGTTGATTATTTGGAATTAAAATGAATTTCTTTCAAAATGATCTAAATCTCATACTAAATCATAGCCCGTAAAAATGTTTTCTTTCAAAACGGTCTAAATATATTTTTATTTCACCTTTTCTTGTTTTTGTTGTGGTATCAATAATTTACATATGGCAACATTCACGTTTGAGCATAGCTTCGGTAAAGTGAGTTACTGTACAAATTGGTTTGGTGTAAATAGTGAAAAAAATGTCATCTGGTTCGGTTGCGGCACTCAACGCCGGTTATATTTATTATTTCAAGATTTGTTTACATATTCATTAATTAAGGATTTAATAGATTAAGATTAACGATTCCAAAAGTATTTTTCTCAACGGTTTGATATGTATTTGTGGACGCAGAATCCGCGACACTTTGCCTCCTCACCAGAGGTGAGCTAAGTAACTTCAGGAATCGCGAAAAACTGCAAAAAAATTACATTATATTTGGTTTATCGCTTATAATTCACGAATAGAGCATTTTTTGATAACGATTATTTAAAACAAAATTAAAGTAGGTAAAATTTCCTACAATTAATATCCATTGACTTAATTCCCCGATGTACCAAACCGCCGCTAAAACGCGCTCAAAAATGGTTTTTGTCACTTACGTCAAAAACGCAGAAAATGGCATAAGTACTCTAGAGGCGCGCTATGGACTTTGTGGCATAAAATAACTATTTTTGAGCGCGCTTCAGCCGCGGTTTGGTACATCGGAGTAATTAAGTCTGTAAATATGAATTGTAGGAAATTTTGTCTACTCCAATTTAGTACTGAATAGTCGTTATCAAAAAATGCTCTCTTAGTGATTTATAAGCGAAAAACTAAATGTAATGCATTTTTTGCAGTTTGTCGCGATTTCTGAAGTTAGATCACCTCTCGCGAGGTCGCAAAATTAAAAATCGGATTCAGCATTTGAACCTACATATAAAACCGTTGAGAAAAATACTTCCGGATTTTCTTCCTGGAAACGACACGCTTAGATCTCATGTGTTTGGACTATGTGCCGAATGCGATCATGATCTTACACAACAAGGGGATTTAAAGAGGCATATGGACGCAGTTCACAGAAAATTTAAGAAATTTGTTTGCGTCGAATGTGGTTGTGCATTTTTACAGCAAAGATAATTAAAGGCGCATTTAGACGCAGTTCATAGAAAGCTCTAGATGTTATTTGCCGGGATTGCGATATGATTTTTTATATTGGGTAAATTTGTATTATCCGGAATCCTTGAAGGGGGTGAATCAGTACGATCAAATAAGCAACGAAAAATAGAATTATTTTTTTGAAAAATAGTATAAAAAGCACTGAGCACGATGCGCTGTCTAACAGTAGGAAAATATCGGTAATATTGTTTATTACCGATATTTTACCTACCAATAGATGGCGCAACGCGCTTAAACGCTTATCAAACTTTTATTTAACAGTCAAGTTCTTTAAATTCTTAAATAAAAAAATTATAAAAATATTTTTTTTCCAAATTTTGTATTCAAAGCTGCAAAATAATTTCATCCTGCAGTAAGACAACAACCATAGATAGGGACACAAAAATAAATATTTTAAAAATGAGCAAAGAAACTTGCTAGGATACTTGATATGTTCAGTCTTCAGTCGATTCCGACTGATAACCGAAGGCGTCTGTAAAAGTCTTTGTTTCCTAGAGCGGTGGTGGTTGTCAACATTACGGCCACCGCTCTTGAAATGACCATATATTGCGTTCGCAGTCGCACGGTGCGCAAACCGTCTAGGATCGGCAGAAGATTGACTCCTGGGGGAAACTGGCCCGCAGGCCAGAGTCCTACCCGGACTCGCACTTCATACGTGGAGGCTGCCGGATGGGTATTGACCCTTGAGTTTGACCGTCTCTGAACATATGGGTCTTAGTGGCCAACTGCAACAGGGCCCGTTAGCTCCCAAGTTTCTCATACAATAATGTCTAGTCAGCAATGCCCTGTGATCATGTAGGCACACATCCCACACGTATATGGGAAAGTAAAAAATAAATAACTGTCTATATCCCCTCCTCCGGTGGCCCGGATTAGATTACGCGTACTTTCAATATGGGAATTTCGCGGCGGGTTTTCCGCACCCGCTCCGTGATTAATTTTCCTTAGTACGTAATTCTGAAGGCGGTCGTCCGGGCTCGGCTTTATGGTCATTTTTATATGACGGGACATAATTCAATACTGCCATAACATCGCCTGCGCCCATTCTCAAACAATAATTTACTACTTTTGTACCAAAAACGCAGGTACTATTTTGATAAACTTTTATACGCATTGCAATACTATAGGATAATATTCATTATTGTTATGTTATAATTGAGACAAGATTTCAATGAGAATTTATAATGTTAGTAATTTTTAAAAAATGTATTGGTTATTTAATTGCCTATTGAATTGCTCAATATCTTAATACGATTTGGCAACTGCATCTGTCAACTACAACGGGGGAACCCTTCACCTCAGGAAGTTTAACGATATTAGATCGTTCTGAATCCCGTGAGGTGGGCGTAGAAGACTTGAAACGAAAACAGTTCAATGTTTAGACGCCACTCGCCCGAAAGAAGCCAACGCATTATCGCGAGATAACCAGGTTAATCAACCAGCGGGCCGACACTCCAGTTGCAACCAGATTACTCCGGTCTGCCGACTGGTTACAGGTTCGAGGTCACTTGCGCGGTCCTCCCCCCTTAGTTAGCGGCGATCCGGCTCTTCGCACGGTATCGGGTAGTCGAATGATCGTTTCAAGAGCAGTTGCCGTAAAGTTAACAACTATCCCTGCTGTATAGGAAACAATACAGTTCCCAGACGCCCCCGGCCATGCTCAATCGATTGACTGGCGTCGCACGATGCGCAAACCAACTTAAGTTGTCGACTACAGCGGGCGAGCCTGTCCCCTCAGAAAGTTTTAACGATTAGTAGTTCTATCTCCCTGGAAGTGAACGTAGAAGACTTGGGGACAAAACAGTCCACCGTCTAGCTATGCCACAAGCCCGTAAGAGGCCAACGCCTTAACCGCGAGATAGCCAGGAATGTTACCTGGCGGGCCGACACTCACGCCCTTACTTGCAATTGTGACCAGATTACTCCGGTCTCTCGATTGGTTACGAGTTCGAGGTCGCTTGCGTGGTCCTCTACCTTACGAAGCGGTGAAACGGTGTTTAGCGAATCTATCGCGGACCACAGCGTCCTTTGCCCGGCTGTTCACCCAGGATCGGATGGCCGATGGTCATTTCAAGAGCAGTCGCCGTAAGGTGCGCAAACCGTCCAAGAGCGCCCAAAGGTTGATACCTAGGCTTGTAACCTACCCGGGCTTGTACTTCTGTACGTTTCTTACGAACGCTGCCTTAACAACGAGAGATACATGATTGAGTTCTAGAGAAAAGTTCTAGAGCTTGATATTTCCTAAAAAAAAAACGGTGGCAGCATATGTCTAACTTTTATATTCAAGTCACAAAAAGTAGTTTTTTATATTAAAAAAATAATTTAAATCGTTAGGCCTTGTTTATTGGTCATATTATCAACAATTATGAATTCATATCAAAATAAGTAAATTTGAATCGTTATATTGAGAAACAACATAAGTCACTTCAAGTAAATTTTACAGGAGACACAAAAAACTGTTTCCTGTAAAATATTTATATGGTAGTATATAAAGAATAAATTTGATTTGATACATATAGCATATTTTTATAAATTTATTAAGGAAAGAAAGAAATGGGGTCTCTGGTTTTTTTTATTTTAATTTTTAAAGTCGGATGACATATGTTGTTTCTCAAAAAAACGGGCAAAATAAAACATGTCATGACTACAATATTTTTTTTTCTTTTATTTTAATTTCAAGCAATCTCAAATCAACTAAATTATAAACTATAGATTGCTCTTCTAGACTAATTATAATTTTCGGCAATATCCCCGCTTTCCTTGTCAGTAACAGGCCATTTGTAGATTTGTTTGTAGAAGTTTTGGACACGCCTTTTTTGTGGTAAGTATGTCTCGAGTTTTAGTAAATCAGCCATTTTTTTTTGTTGATAGGTATTTTTCCTTTTGGATAAGCATGTTTGGATGGCAGGAAGAGATCTTGGCGGTTGGAATTGCGTAGCATGAAAGTGTCACCTAACAAGCCACCTATGTATGGCTTAGCTTGGAGGAGACCGGGCATTTCGATACTATGAAGGAAGTAGCAATACTTGCTTATCTTCAACGATACCTTGTTTTCTTTACTCACATTGCGGCCAATCGTTTCCACAGATAGCATATTTCTTTTATAGAATATTGGCCACCATTTTTTATATTCGATTATATCCTTCGATGTAGGCAATATGACCGTGAATGATTTTTTGGTAGAAGAAGCTAGTATCAACTCAGCGTACTCTTTTATGGTAAATATTCGGTCCTGGCGTTTGATTTTTCTTTTCAAAACGGCGAAGTCCCGGTCACAGGGGAGGAATGAATGTCCTCGAACGGGATAGTATTGCTCCACAGATTGGAACAGTTTTAGTGACACTAGTGCAGAACACAATCTGATCAAAGTGTGGTTTTTGTTCTGTCCACCACATCCATCTGTGAATATGTGTAAGTGCTTGACGTTTTTTAGGTGTTCCGATATGAATTTAAACAGGAAAGAACATACTTCATTGGGGCTTTTCCCTCCTATCCCTTCGTGGTACACTATGAAAGTGGCAGTATTGTTTTTTAAATTATGTATACAACATACATTGACAGTCAGCTGCCTTAGATAAAAGGTTTACTGTACGGGAATTCTAGGAAGTTCCAGATTTTGCATAAAATCTATACAGATTGCTCCAATCTCTCCACTTTCATTAGATTGAACCATTGATGTTATTTTCTTCAGCTCAGCGTAGAACTTTTTAGAACGCTTTAGGTGCACCATTTTCTCCGCTACTGCAACACGTTTGGCCGTGTCATTTAAAAACGTGCTACTTATCTTAATGTTCAGTTCCTCGCACGTGCAGCAGGTATCAACTTGCGGTCTACCAAAGCGAAGAGAAAAATGCTCTTTGAATATTTTGCGATACGTACAGTATGCTACCTGCTTATCTGGATACTTAGTTTGATACATTGAATGCATTAATAACAAGTTCAAATTTGCATCCAAGTAGTGGACTTCCCGGGTCGAATAGTGTGAGAGCTTCGCTGGGAAAGATTCTATGTGGCCCTTGATGGATTGTAGAACAATCGCACTTTTAGCGTTACCAGGTGTGTTTAGTCCTCTTTTGTCGAGCG
Source organism: Micropterix aruncella (assembly GCA_944548615.1). NCBI lineage: Eukaryota > Metazoa > Arthropoda > Insecta > Lepidoptera > Micropterigidae > Micropterix > Micropterix aruncella. The sequence continues at coordinate 16,265,232 of OX155973.1, forward strand.
GAGCTTTTCCTAGCGATAGTAGATGACATAGTCTTCGTACACGCTCATTGGTGACGCCGTGTATTTTCGTGAAAGCAGCCTTGCAGACTTGATACTTACGTGATGATGTGGAGATCTCGTATATATACGTTACTCCTCTTTTAGGCGTCGTGGATTCACATTCAGGTTTGTTTCGTCGTTTCTTGATAGGATTCGTAGAAATGAGGCTCTGCAGGTACGTATCCTGCTCATTTTTCGTATTAAAGCTTATAAACTTCGAATAAATTAAGATCCTTTCATCTTCACATATTAAGGAAAAACATTTCCTTCTGCATCTGAATAAAAAAAGCATACATTTTACGATGAACAGCAGGAGCCTAGTGCAAATCTAATTCTTTTATTATAATACAATCAGTTAAAATTATGAGTTTAGAGCAAATTTAAAGCAAGCAAATTACTTACTTGCAGTCATCTGCATAATCTGTAGCTGCACATTTTCCTTCTACTCGTTTCCCCATATAGTTTATATAAGACTGTCCTTTGACACGAGCTGTTTTGATTATAGTTGACCGCCGTTGCTTACTTAGTTCTTTGCGTCGTTTGGCTGAGGGCTCATCATCAGAACTGTCTCCAGTACTCATTTTTATAGTATATATTCTTGATAAAACACTCACGATCACAGACAGCAACCTATGATGCAACGGTAATGTAATAACCTCAAAATAACAAGAACTCTACTGACAGCTGTCATACAGTGTTGCCAAACGAATTTACGGAGAAACAACACAAGTCAGTGACTTAAGGTGTTTCTCTAAATAACTCAATATTTCGCACGCCATAACTCCACAACTACTGAGTAGACATGTGTGGTTTCTCTCTATTATGTGGAACTAGACCCAGAGAACAGAATTTAATGAAAAAGTGATTTTGTCCAAATTGATGACTTATGTTGTTTCTCAATATAACGATTCATTTATCGTCTCAAGTGTTTAAAACAAAAGACTTTTCCCTTTTACTGCGTAAATGGTTAAAGAGATAAGACACTCACAAATAAGACACTCACAAGGAGACACTCACAAATAACGGTAATATAGTCAAATTGGCATGCAAATACATACATACCTACATATGCAGTAAAAATATAACCCTTCTTTTGGCAGTCAGGAAATAAATCATAGCACTGAGTACTAACCAAACCACACTCATAATTTCATCACAAGTAAAAAGTTTTACCGCCCAACGAAGTGGGCACGGGTCAGCTAGTGTTATATATACAGCTTTAAATCAGACTTTATTTCGATTCCTTCGGGTATTCCACAGGGTCACATCTAGGACCGCTCCTATCCAATATTTATATTAACCCCTCAAATGTGAGGCGTCCCTTAAGGGATGCCTTGGCAAAATGTATACAAAATGTATATAAATTTATATAAATGTAAATATAAATGTAAATGTGCGCCGCTTTATAGTTATCCGCTCTATAGTAATGCTATAGCTCTATAGTAAACCCCGCTCTATGTAAATGTAAATGTAAATGTAAATATAAATTTATATACATTTTGCCGTAGGCAACCCGAGCTAATCGCCATTCATTTGAGGGGTTAACAATATCGTTTCCTGTTATAAATCATCCCAGTTAATTCTATACTCTGATGATCCTAAAGTCTATTATGCAAATACAGAGGTGGCCGACCGTTTACGCCTTCAGGATGACCTGAACCGTCTCAGTGAATACTGTTGTTTGAACAAGCTGGATCTTATTGTCAAGAAGTGCAAAGAATTTCATTTACGGGAAACACAAATAAAATACTATGTGATTATAAAATTGGTTCTGATAATATCAAAGAAACTTAAATAGTCCGAGATCTGGGGATTTTACTGGATTTCAAAATTAATTCCACCAGCATATTGATTATATTTTCACCAAGGTTACGGACATGCAAGCCTTATCCTTTACAGCCTTTATCCGTAGTATACTCAAGTTTGCATCATGTATGTATGGTACCCCTAACACAATTTGTACAAGCAATCCGATCCAAAGATCGTGCGCGTTCAGAAAAAAATCTTAGGGCACTTGTGCTTTAGGAAAAATATTTTTTTCTGAATCGTACAAGGAGAGAACCACCATTTTTACATGACTGCTCAACAAAAAAGAAGTGTAATGTGTTCAGGGTTCATCTATGCATGTTTTTCATTTCTTAATTCTACTATAACTTCTAAAGGCTTGAACCGATTTAGGGATGGGTGGTATTGTTAGAATCGTTATGTCATCCTGAGTTTGATAAGGTACATCAACTGTCCAAATATCAAGTTAGTTGTCGTCTAAATGTCCAAATGCTCAAATGTTAGGAAATTAACAAAAATATATCGTGTTTAGTGTCAAATAAAATGTCTGATTGAGTAAATTCCGGAAATATACATTTATATATATATATAGATAAATACATAAACCACAAATGTTTCATAAAAAACCGTAATAAAAATAAATATAAATATTATCCGCGTCCTTATAGGTGTTAGATTATTTTGATGTGGCAAATCTGTGCCCACAAAGAGTAAAGTATATACTTCTTTCTATCCTCCTCTCTTTTATTTGTCATACTCTTTATATACGTTAAGTTATGTAGTCTACTCGCAAATAATGTTCTTACAATAGTATAGGTTAGCTCTAAAATATTGCCTGCAGGCAATAAGCTCGCCTTTTCGAATAAACAGTTTTATTATTATTATTATTATTATTATTATTATTATATCAGCCTGGGTGACGGGTTTGCCCTGTAGTTGACAACTCCAAGTGCGACTTAATACTAGGTGAGTTTTAATTAACCAGCATCTTAAAGGGGGTGAATCAGTACGAGCAAAAAGCTACTTTTAATTAAAAAATGTGAAAAAATTAGAAATATAAAAAATAGAATAGAAAGCGCTGGGCCCGATGCGCCATCTAGCGGTAGGTACAATATTGCTAATCGTTTATTAGCGATATTTTACCTACCGATAAATAGCGCAACGTGATCAAACGCTAGTCTAACTGTTTAAATTTTTTGAATTAAATTAAAAAAATATAATTCTTTTTTCAAAAAAAAAAAAAAATGTTTTAGTTTGTCTCAATTTTTGTAAATCAAAAGTTGTTTAGTTACTCGTACTGATTCACCCCCTTGAAGGATTCCGGTTAATAAAAACTCACCCTATATATATGGGAAAATGTATGTGTAAATGTATATAGAAAAGCGCGAGAGATAAGCAGTGACTGAAGCATTGGCCAACGTGTAAAATGAGCATATAGTACAGATAGGCATCGTCCAAAGGGAAGATGGCACTCGAAGAAAAACAAATGCATTAAATCAGTTAATGGGCGCTGCCGGTGGCGTTATTTCGGAGATTTTCCAATTTCCCGGTGCTAATAGCAAGTCGGACGCAATTTCGGTGCCAAACGTCAAAAAGCGGCGAGTTAATTTAAAAGTTTCGAGTTTTAAGGTGGAAACTTTTGTATTGGCTGTCGATGCCAACGCCGCGTCGGCCTTTGTGCGTGTCGAATCGACCGCAGTTGCGATGACGTCGACCGTATTATATTGCCATGGTTACGCTAAATTGTGTTACTTTTGCAATTTTTTTGGCTGTCCGGAAGTAATGGCTCCGGGTTGCAAAATCAATCCACAGTCTAGCTACGCCACCTGCCCGTCAGACTTACGGCGAGGCACCGGGAAAGATACACAGAGGGCAGCCTCGCCTCCTGACTACCTATAATTTCCTCTGCCGCCTACAGGTCTCCTCTGTCTCAGAGATATACATACTAGAATAGACCGCGGCAGTACAAATTGGACTGTGAGTGAATGCGATAGCGGAATAAAAAGAGATAGCTGCGTATGGGCCCCACCTATCTTTGTCTAGTCGCGCATGCGGGTTTATCATTCTTTAATTAAGTATAATCATTCGAAATTCTTTATTTCCAAACTATTATATTGTATATTTACGTGAATACCTATAGAATTCTATATATATATATTATAATTGCGTTGAACTCAGTATATATTTACATGTCTCCCGCGCATGCGCGACTAAACAAGGATAGAGGTGGGGCATATGCAGCTTTCTCTTTCTATTACTTTATCGATTTCTCAGGCTGGTTGCTTGGTCTATTCTAGTATGTCTGTAACCAGTCTAAGGATATCTTCGGAATCTCAGTGGAAGGATATCTCAGTCTGAAATAAAAATTCAGAATACCTCCTACCTCCTGACAGGATCGAGGTCGCTTGCGCGGTCCTCTCCCTTATGAAGCGGTGATACGGTGTCTACCGAATCTATCGCGGACAACGGCATCCTTTGCCCGGCTTAATCACCCGGGATCGTGTGGCCGAATATTCGTTTGAAGAGCATTTGCCAAAAGGTTAACAACCACCCCCGCTCTATAGGAAACATTACTGTCCCCAGACTCCCCGGCTGTTAGTCGGAGTGCACAATCGACTTGCTGATGCCGCACTGTGCGCAAACCTTCCAGGCGCGCCCGAAGGTTAACTCCTAGGGGAGACTGGCCCGCAGGCCAGCGTCCTACCCTGGCTCTCCCTTCTGCGTGGAGGCCGCCAGATGGGTGCGCTCCGCGCTAACCGACGCTGAGCGAATGGGTCTTCGTGACCAACTGTAATAGCGCCAATTAGCTCCGTGATGGCAGGGATGACAAGTCTGTGATTTCTTGGGTGGGCCCAACTCACGGTTCACCTACCATCCGGTAGCCTATAACCTTAACTTGAATGGCCGCTGCAAACTCTGGCTGCAGCTGCAACCTGCAGTCATATATATTTGGGATCGGAAGTTGGGCGAAACAGCAGTTTGCGTAACAGATTGCGTCAGCCAATCAATACGCGATCCGATGAATATTCGGGTGAGTCTGGAAACGTGCGTTGACTAAGAAGCAGGGGTGTCTTTTAATTCCTATTAAATTAATTTTGTTTTAGTGGTAATTTAGGTTTAATAATAATTGAAGTACCAGCCTGACACAGACAAGAAAATGTGTCTAGTAGGATGGTAAAATCTGTATAAAGATTGAAATTTACTAATCTTCTAGTTACTGAAAGCTTGGCAGAATACATAATATTATTAATAATAATAATTTATTTTGAGAGAAAGAAGCAAACTTGATATATACAGAAAACTACCCAATTAGGATAATTCCCGTACTAGGGTAGATTCATTTCTTTTAGGTTTCGGAGTTTTCCTGTGCTTACGTAATTTTAAAATCAAATTAAAATTGAATGGTCATTTCTAGAGTAGAGAACGATAAGTCTACTTCCATCGCTGTTGCTAAAGAAACAAAGCCGTTTTTCAGACTCCCCCGGCTATCTGTCGGAGTGCACAGTCAGTTGGGTAACGCCGCCCGGTGCACAAACCGTCCATTAGAAGAACGATTCCCAGGGGAAACCGACCCATCGGGCACAGAGTCCTATCCGGACTCAACCTTCTTCTGGGAGGCTACCGGATGAGTGGTGACCCCGCGAATTGCGACGACTCTAAACACAATGTGTTATGGCCCAATTGCACTGGGCCCATTAGCTCCCTTAATTTGATTTTGGGCCGACAAGGCATCTGTGTACCCAAGATTTTGGCCCGACAAGGCATTTGTGTAACCAAGATTTTGGCCCGACAAGGCATCTGTGTACCCAAGATTTTGGCCCGACAAGGCATCTGTGTACCCAAGATTTTGGCCCGACAAGGCATCTGTGTACCCAAGATTTTGGCGCGACAAGGCATCTGTGTACCCAAGATTTTGGCGCGACAAGGCATCTGTGTACCCAAGATTTTGGCCCGACAAGGCATCTGTGTACCCAAGATTTTGGCCCGACAAGGCATCTGTGTACCCAAGATTTTGGCCCGACAAGGCATCTACACAGCCAAAATAGGCAAACATGTATTGGCGCTGGGCCCACCTCTCCAATAACAATAACGTATTTACCATTTGAAAGATCTATTTATCTGGTATATTTATGACTTACCTTATTAATATGCCCCATTAATATGAGCCGTTTCGGAGTGTTGAAGTCCGTAAACATTTTAAATATGGCTAATTACACAAAAACCCCCATTCCAATTATTGATTTAAAATATTTGCAGTGAAGATCCATAAAACATAGTATATTATGATGCACGGTCACTGGGCACACCATGTTGAACAGCTTACCTTAGCCAATTACATACGCCAGAAAACAGAGCGAAAGTGAAATCACGAGACTCATTACAGTCTTCAAGCAATATATCCCAGTATTTCGCCTCCATATACTGCTGTCAAACGAGCATTTTTAGGAATATATAGTTTGTACTCACACAGCGTATGTTTAGCGTTGCGGGTATTCTGCGATAGTTTTCGTTTAAATAGTTATTTAAAATACAATGCCTGGATGTTTTAGGTGTCCTATGGAATTTAGGTAATTAGCCATATTTATTTTTAAACATGTATGTTGAGTATATTTTAACATTGAACTAACTACCGAAAATTAATTGACTTTGTTATTATATATTATTTTGACAATGAATTTAACTTTTTTTGACTAGATATTTTTATTTCAAATCCTATATTACTTAACATATATTAAATATTAATGACTGTTTCTTTCTTTTCTCACATTTAACTTTATTTATATTATTTAATCAAATTTTATATTAATGCCGATTATATAATGGAATTGCATTTTATTTATTATATTATCTTTTATTATTTTATTATTATTACCTATTTTTTTTTTTGAAGACCACACTTTAGGGCAATTTAGTGTTATTAGCTTTTTACTAAAACTTGTACATTTGTAAGAAATCAAGCAATCAAGCAAACTTGATTGTAATATTAGAGTCTTGTCCACCCTAGAACGGGCTAGTCCCAGTTGGGTGACAGGATCAAATAAGCAAAAGGTTAAGGTTTTGCCATTCGGTTCCTGTTATTTTTGTAAGCAAATCAATGTTTTATAGTAATTCATTCTTAACTAAATAAATAAATATTAGGATATAGCTCAGAAATGGCTCATAATTGAGATCAGTCGTTGTAGTAATAAATGTTCTACATAAACATATATTTCCATTGGTATATGATTTACAGCTATTGGAAAAGTGGGCTCAAATGCCCATTCTCTTTTCATGTCTATATTATGAGGACAATAAATGGCTATTCAACAGTGGACCAATTTCAACACTTGCCATGACTAAATGATATATGCATACCAAATTTCAGCTCAATCAGATCAAGCGTTTGGTTGCTATCGTGGAGGAATACATACATACAGACAGACAGACAGACACGCAAACAGACTTTCCGTGTCTGTCTGTCTGTCTGTCCTCATCTCATTTTTTTAAACGCGTTCACAATACTTCGTACCCTGTTCGGTTGGTGGGTGGGAGTAATATTTCCACAAGTTTTCGGCGCACCAAATTAAACAGCGTTTCTTCCTGCGAGACTAATGCCGCCGATGGAAAACGGTTGCTGTCAACGTAAATAAAGGGGGAAGCAAATGACGAAACGGAAAGGAATGGGAAATATATATATATATAAATATATGATGGCCGCGGGCGGATCCAGCGTCAACCGCGGCGTCTCTTGCTCTCCTTTCACCATCGGAACTTGGACAAATTATTCCAGCATTCAACACCCTGCCGCCAGCCACCCACTATACCGCCCCGTATTCTCGCACCGGCTTTTGACATGTAAAAATGCGAGATCCGGCGTACCGGCGCTATCACACGTTTCATATCTCGTATCTTGTGGGATTTGCGTTGAATATTTCAAGCACAATTGTCTCAACGCGTACTTAATCGACCCTAGCACCACCCTAATCATAACAATGCATAATAACAGTACGAGTAAATGGTATAATCACAAATAAAGAGTTACTGAGAAAAACCCTCAACGTCATTTTTTTGCCATTTTGTTATAGTTTTTGCCGTTTTTCTTCTCCCTTCATTTTTAGGGCAGGCTAAGATCTTTCTTTCGAAAATCGATTATGCTTCGATTCCATTGGGAATAAGTATAATAGCCAAGAGCCAGCGATAAAAAAGTGCAAGAGTTTTGGAAAAGCTGACACTTTCAGATCAGTCAGTATTTTTTCCATATAACCATATAATGGCCGGGGTACAGTCAGCAGGCTAGATTTTGGGACACTTGGCGCCAGGTGTCACGGAGTCTGGCCTGCAGACTCTACCCCAGCATTCTATGGCCGAAATACTGTCTGATCTAAAAGCACCAGCTCTTCCAAAACTCTTGCACATTTTTGTCGCTGGCTCTTGGATATTATACTTATTCCCAAACGAATCGAAGCATAATCGATTTTCGAAAGAAAGATCATAGCCTGCCCTTGAAGGGAGAAGGAAGAAGAAAAACGTGTGACATGAAAAAACGATCAAGGTCCACGCGGTGACGGTGGATCCTGATCATTCTTTTCCGCCAGGTCCAGAGGTTACCTCGAAGACCCACTGTCTGGCGTTGAGGAGGAACTGTCATGGGAAATACTGATCAAGGCCAATGACTTTTCCACCGTTCCGCTTTTTTGAATTTATTATTCTGTTCCTATTATTTTTTAGGGAGCTAATAGGCCCTTGCTGAGTAGGCTACGAAGACCCATTCTGTTCAGGGTTGGTCACACTCACGGGTCAACACCCATCCGGCGGCCTCCACGCATGAAGTGCGAGCCCGGGCATGACTCTGGCCTTAGGGCTAGTTTCCCCCAGGAATGAACCTTCTGGCGCTCCTAGACGGTCTGCGCACCGTGCGGCGTAAGCCAAACGATTGTGCACTCTGACTAACAGTCGGGGGAGTCTGGAAGCAGTACTGTTTCCTATAGAGCGGGGGTGGTTGCGGACCTTACGGCGACTGCTCTTGAAACGACCATCGGTTACCCGATCCCGGGTGAACAGCCGGGCAAAGGATGCCGTGGTCCGCGATAGATTCGGTATACACCGTTTCACCGCTTCGTATGGGAGAGGACCGCGCAAGCGACCTCGAACTCGTAACCAATCGAGAGACTGGAGTAATCTGGTCGCAATTGGGAGTAAGGGCGTGAGTGTAAGCCCGCTGGGTAACACTCCTGGCTATCTCGCCGTTAAGGCGTTGGCCTCTAACGGGCATGTGGCGGAGCTTGACGGTGAACTGTTTTGTCCAAGTCTTCTGCGCTTACTCCAGGGAGATAAAACGACTAATCGTTAAAACTTCCTGAGGTGACTGGTTCGCCCATTGTAGTTGACAACTCGTTTTCGTTTTTTTTCTTCTAAGGTGCAGTTTAAATAAAAAGTATTTGTTTTAGTCGCTCAAATATACCTGGTTACCAGAAAAATATATATTTTCTCTTTCAAACTCTTGCTAAAGTGTAATTTTTGAAGTTTGTAAATTTAAAAAATGGAGTTACAAAAATTTTGAAATATATATAAATACAAACGGAGCTGCCATGGAATTCACCGACCGGAGTCGGGCACATCATAATACTATTTTTTTACACTTCTGGGGGGTGAGCAGTGGATTCCGGACTTACGAACCGGCTGTGGTAGGTTTACGACAGCTGTCTTGCCACATGTGAGCGTTCACCTTACCACCCATTCACTCCCCCTTCGAAGCCATAGAATTTGAGATGTGCAAATCGCAGTTTTAGATAATTTTTCTAAGAAAGAGTTGATTATTTTTCTGGAAAGGCCAAGATCTTTAAAGAGGTGAAATAGAGATTTAGCTGGCAGGGCACAAGCGCCAACTTCCACCGCGTGAAGGTGAACAGTGAAGCCGTTCCGGGTTACGGCATTTGCAAGATCATGGTATTTATTTAATTTGTAATCGTGGTCTTTTGGGATATTTGATTCCCATGGAACAGTTAATTCTACAATAAGAGACACCTGCCGAGATACAGAGTAAAGAGTTATATCTGGACGGAGGGTTGTGCATCCGAGACTTTCAGGGAATTTATACTGCTTAGAGACCGAATCAACCTCCAGAATCCAATCTGTAGCTTTCTCAATTATTGAGAAAGGTTTTGTAGTTAAATGTTTTTGCCTTTAGAGCCATCCCGCACAAACTGTATTGGGGGTTTGGAGGATACTGTCAAACCCTTGTTGGCACGAGCCACTAAGAGACTAATTACCTCGCGAATAACAGCGAGAACTTTGTCATGGCGGTAAGTGTACCATCCTTGATCTAAGGCCACCTTGCAGCCAGCTAGAATGTGTCTAGTTGTGCAAGGGGTATTGCTACAGAGGGGACAAGAACTATCCTCGGCAAAGCTTTAACGAGCGAGGTTACTGGGGTCTGGAAGTGTATGCTGAAAGGCATTCAAATAAAATTTCAACATCTTTGGCGTCCAGTCATAGAGCATTACCTTCCAGTGCATTGGAAGCGGAATGCAAAAGTCCCGAATTGTTGTCCAATCATTCTGGCATTGAAGGCCAATAGCATGAGCCATACTGTTGCTGTCGTAATCTCCCCGCAAAAGAGACTTCTTCAAGTCCACGTCGCTCGTGGTTGTACTGCAATACCCCAGACCAGTGCCATTCTGGCTGATTCCAGTAAGGAACTTTTTGTGGAAGTCTACGCGGGCTTGTAGATTATTTGACTCACTATGGCCACTTATTACGTGCTTCGATATTGCCGGATCTTTGGAATTGCACAGAATCGAATTTTTGGTTATTCTGGAGTTGGCGTAGAGCAGAGAGGGCAGTTTTAGCGCTAGCCCAAAATATTGTTTGGACCTGAAGAGAGTCGAGGGGTCAGCTTGTTTGGCTAAGGACAGCCAAGATTTTAAACTAGATGTCACCAGCGCACCTAGACGGGACAGTTGGGTTTTGGTAAAATCGTAAATAAGAAAGGGCCATGACAAATGTGACGTTAGATAATTGTCATAGATCCAGGCCTTACGAGGGCCAGAAATTAGCAAGGCATCTATTTTTGCCAGGCAACTTTTGAAATGCTGTATAACATGATCGCCCGAGACGTCTTTTCCCTGATGGGTGATTTTTCTGCCGAGGAATTTGAAATTATTGTTTGGGTCTATAAGGGAGATATTAGAGCCCTTATAGACCAATTTGGGGTCATAGGATGTAAATTTTGTGTCTATGCGGGCGAGTCCAAGGCAAAAATGTTTGGAGGGCTTCACTTTTATACAGCCTGACCAGTCGCAGAAAAGCTCCACTTTCTGTAATAGCAGGGAAAGCTGCTTGGGGCTTCTGGTGATGAAAGTTAGGTCGTCGGCAAAAGCGAGGCACGACGAGGTGTATTGGCCGTCTGTTTTATAACGGTAGCCCCACTTCCTGTCAAACTGGGTCAGGCTTTCCAGCAGTATATTAAAAACTATATTAAAAATCGTCGGGGAGAGGCAACAGCCCTGAAATAGTCCAATTGAATATGGTATAGAGCGGGTAGTCCATTCTTGCGTTTTAACATGGAACGTCAGACAGTTGTAGTAGGAGGCTACAATGTCACGCACGACTGGTGGGAAGTTGTACCAGCGGAGTGCAAAGTGGAGGAGACTGTGTCGGACTGACCCAAAGGCATTCTCTAGGTCGAGCCAGCATACATTGATTTGGCATTCGTGCTGTCTCGCATCCTTGATGGCGGCAGCCAGGAGAGAATAATTGTGCTCGAGGCAGCCCGACACGCCATGCATGAAGCCTTTTTGAACTGATACTCCAAGGTACCTACTCATTCCGGTGCATGAATTTGCTCATCCTCGTGTGGACTATGCTAAAAAAGATTTTGGCCACAGTGTCTGTCAGAGCAATGGGCCGAGCGTCCTTTGGTCCGGTGCAAACTGGGACCTTCGGAATTAAGATGACTGTCGCTCGGCCAAATTTCTGTGGGACTACACCGCTATTCCATATATTTCGGAAGATGGATCCTAAATATTGCAGAAGGCAGGGGCATTTTTTGTATACTAGTATTTTGTATACCAGTATACTTTTGTATTCTGATATTGATCATAATTCCCCGTAACCCTTCAAATGTTACACGATAAATGTCTAAAGATACTTGTGAATTAAGTTTTATTAAATAATCGTCTATCAGTGTTTCCCAATTAGTGGTACGCGTACCCCCAGGGGTACGCGAAGTTGCATCAAGGGGTACTCGTGGCAATGTCTTGACTAAAATAATTTAATCAGTAAAAAACCATTACGCAAACAACAATTGCTGACATATGTAATGAATGAATTTGCGATTTCGATTTTTAAAATGACATTTTATATAATATGACATATTATAACAATTTATAAAATTAAGTTAGCGGTTTCAATAAAAGGATTGGACATATATCAAAATTCATTAGTTTTTCAGCAACACTCATCAGCAGTAAAAAGCATAATCTAAGAAAAGGTCAACTTAGTGATTTTTTGGACGAATATTTTTTTTTTTGAGATTTCCAATTTATTTTTTGTACTTTTCAAAACTTTTGATTCTGATATCAATGAAAGATGTATCATTTGGTTTCTCTATAGCGATTATTATGATCGTCGAAAGAAAAGCCTATTTCAGCATTTTTACTGAACTTCGTCCATGGATTTCTCGGTACATAGATGTTCGATGGGGTATATGTTCTATGGTGTATATATTTTTATATATATATATATATATATATATATATATATATATATATATATATATATATATATATATATATATATATATATATATATATATATATATATATATATATATATATATATATATATATATATATATATATATATATATATATATATATATATATATATATATATATATATATATAAAATTAGTAAAAGCTACTTAAAAAGTAGCGAAAGAAATCCCAGCTTGTATTGGGAAATGCTTATGTTTGAATGAGATATACTTACGGATGTGCACGACTTTCGACGGTGCAATGTAAGTTTAAAGGTCCTTTTGCAGTCGACTAACGATCACTATTCATCCATATATCTCATAAATAGGGCTTATCCTTATGCAACACAAAATGCCTTCAATTGAGACGAATTAAGCGAAAAAAAAAATTAAACTATTGATCACTTCGGCAAAGCCGTTTTCCAAATGAAAGTGACATTACGAAATAATTCAAATTTCGAATGCTACCAACATTTAAAATACCCTATGATACAATTGGCTGAGTTTGATATCAATGAGCCATTAAATCGAAATAAAAATATAAAAACCTCCATATGCTCAATGAAATGAAAGAAGAAACTTCAATCTTAATTTCTGGCAGAGGAGTTTATAATAAAGATTGTATAATGTTATCAAAATAGGGTAAACCTATATAAAATTGTATAATATTAAAAAATTGTAAAGAAATATTGTAGAAAACAGTATAATATTGTTATATTTGATAAGGTTTGTAAAGAAATCCGTTTATAGGATGATGTTTTTATTTAAAATAAAATTAGTAAAAGCTACTTAAAAAGTAGCGAAAGAAATCCCAGCTTGTATTGGGAAATGCTTATGTTTGAATGAGATATACTTACGGATGTGCACGACTTTCGACGGTGCAATGTAAGTTTAAAGGTCCTTTTGCAGTCGACTAACGATCACTATTCATCCATATATCTCATAAATAGGGCTTATCCTTATGCAACACAAAATGCCTTCAATTGAGACGAATTAAGCGAAAAAAAAAATTAAACTATTGATCACTTCGGCAAAGCCGTTTTCCAAATGAAAGTGACATTACGAAATAATTCAAATTTCGAATGCTACCAACATTTAAAATACCCTATGATACAATTGGCTGAGTTTGATATCAATGAGCCATTAAATCGAAATAAAAATATAAAAACCTCCATATGCTCAATGAAATGAAAGAAGAAACTTCAATCTTAATTTCTGGCAGAGGAGTTTATAATAAAGATTGTATAATGTTATCAAAATAGGGAAACCTATATAAAATTGTATAATATTAAAAAATTGTAAAGAAATATTGTAGAAAACAGTATAATATTGTTATATTTGATAAGGTTTGTAAAGAAATCCGTTTATAGGATGATATTTTTATTTAAAATAAAATTAGTAAAAGCTACTTAAAAAGTAGCGAAGGAAATCCCAGCTTGTATTGGGAAATGCTTATGTTTGAATGAGATATACTTACGGATGTGCACGACTTTCGACGGTGCAATGTAAGTTTAAAGGTCCTTTTGCAGTCGACTAACGATCACTATTCATCCATATATCTCATAAATAGGGCTTATCCTTATGCAACACAAAATGCCTTCAATTGAGACGAATTAAGCGAAGAAAAAAATTAAACTATTGATCACTTCGGCAAAGCCGTTTTCCAAATGAAAGTGACATTACGAAATAATTCAAATTTCGAATGCTACCAACATTTAAAATACCCTATGATACAATTGGCTGAGTTTGATATCAACGAGCCATTAAATCGAAATAAAAATAAAAAAACCTCCATATGCTCAATGAAATGAAAGAAGAAACTTCAATCTTAATTTCTGGCAGAGGAGTTTATAATAAAGATTGTATAATGTTATCAAAATAGGGTAAACCTATATAAAATTGTATAATATTACAAAATTGTAAAGAAATATTGTAGAAAACAGTATAATATTGTTATATTTGATAAGGTTTGTAAAGAAATCCGTTTATAGGATGATGTTTTTATTTAAAATAAAATTAGTAAAAGCTACTTAAAAAGTAGCGAAGGAAATCCCAGCTTGTATTGGGAAATGCTTATGTTTGAATGAGATATACTTACGGATGTGCACGACTTTCGACGGTGCAATGTAAGTTTAAAGGTCCTTTTGCAGTCGACTAACGATCACTATTCATCCATATATCTCATAAATAGGGCTTATCCTTATGCAACACAAAATGCCTTCAATTGCGACGAATTATCGGATCATGGCGGACAAATGATTGCCATTAAGTATAGCAATGTAGTCAAGAAACTGGCACAGAATGTTAGCAGAAGAAAAGTAACGGCAAAAAACCTTAATATTTTCCAGACAGCCTTGACAGAAAATGATTTTATCGCTTCCACGAATGATCCTGATCATCTGTATGGTGAGTTCTTCAGATGGTATCTCGCTGCATTGGATAGCTCAATTCCCGTGAGGCAATCGACTCAGAAACTTTCAAAAACTTTTAATGACTGGGCAACACCGGGAATCAAGATATCCAAACAGCGGATGCTGCATCTGAATGAAATACAGAAAAATAGTAATGATACCATAGTTCTCGAATACATCAAAGCATACAAAAAGACATACAAAAAAGTAGTATGGTTTGCTAAGCAGAAATATTTAAAATATACTATAGATAATTCAGATAATAAAATCAAGGCTGCCTGGAATATCATTAAAAAATAATGTACACGGAACCAAACGGGTAATAATTGCATACGCCTCAACGTCAATGGCAGTAGTATAGATGATGCGAAAACGATTGCAGAACTTTTTAATGACTATTTCAGCTCTATACCCTTAAATACCAGCTGCCAGAATAAGGGAAATCACTCAGCTTTAGGCCTGCTTGAGGACTATCGTAATAAAAATTCAAATTCATTGTTATTCTCCCCACCAATTCCTCCGAAATAATTAAAGTTGCTAAATCACTTAAAATGAAAAATTCAACAGACCTATGGAATATATCCACCAAAATCCTAAAGAGTTCTGTAACCGTAATCTCGCACAATCTATCTTTTATATTTAATCGATGCATGGAACATGGATTCTTTCCCACCGAAATGAAGATGGCCAAAGTAGTGCCGATATTTAAAAAAGGTTGGCCTGAAAACAGAGATAATTATCGACCCATATCGCTTTTACCAGTTTTCAGCAAAATTTTTGAAAAATTACTTCTTATCCGACTTGTTAATTTCTTTGCTGAAAACCAAATCCTGTCTAAAAAACAATTTGGATTTCAAAAAAATCTCTCTACGCAAGATGCAATCGCCAGTCTAATTAAAAAAACACTACTTGGGCTAGACAATATGAAAAAAACCGTAGGCATTTTCTGTGACCTCTCTAAGGCTTTTGATTGCGTAGACCACTCAATTCTACTTGAAAAATTGGAATATTACGGCATTAGGAATAAGGAACTGCAACTCATGGAATCTTATTTACAAGAACGCACTCAGATTACGCAAGTCGATAATAGCAAGAGCGCGCCACAGAATATCCGCAAAGGTGTTCCTCAAGGATCGATACTTGGACCATTTCTCTTCCTCGTCTATATTAATGACATCCCAGAGTGCCTGAAATCCGTGGATGATGAAATCATTTTATTCGCCGATGATACTTCACTTCTTTTTAGCGATAAAAGTAAAGACACTTTGGCCCAAAGAATAAAAGAAACAATAGACAGGCTTAGTATATGGTTCCAAGTTAATAAATTGTCACTTAACGTAAATAAATCAAAATCAATATGCTTCTCTTTGCGGCCGTCTGATTATAACGAAATAGACGTATACTTTGGGTCTGACCAGCTAGAAAATGTCTCCTCCACGAAATTTCTCGGATTAGAAATCGATCAAAAATTACAATGGACTGATCACTTAAATGATCTCAGTAAAAAAATATGCAGTGCCATATTCGCCATTACAAAGATAAGAAGTTTATGCGGTTTTGAAGCAGCTAAATCCGTTTATTTTGCATATTTCCACTCCCTAATAACGTATGGCCTACTGTTTTGGGGAATGGCACCAAACTCAAAAAGAATTTTTCTCCTCCAGAAAAGAGCGGTACGCAGTTTATATAGAGTCTCACCAAGAAGTTCTTGTAAGCCGCTATTTGTAAAATCAGGAATAATGACTCTATTTTCTTCTTACATCTACCAAAATATTATGTACGCTCGTAGACACCTAACAGAAGCTCCGGTGAATAGTGATTTTCATCATCACGATACGAGGAATAAATCCAATCTCCACATAAACCGACAGCGACTTAGCAAAGTGCGAAACAGTTTTATTCACCAAAATTTGTCCTTCTATAATAAGATTCCAGAGCAAATGAAAAGCCTTGTAGAGGACCAATTTAAAAAGATAATTATACATAATTTGGTAAGAAACCCAATTTATGGTATAAGGGAGTTTGAAAATTCTGAGTTTATTTTCCATGTTGATGATTAATGAAATGCGTAAAGTTTTAAACATAATGGTATTATGATAGCTGACATTCTAATTTTCATATAATTAAATTCATTTTAAAAAAAAAATACGAAGGCATATTGCTGGATTGGCAATAAAATATATATTTTTTGATTATTCTACATAGAATTTGCATTTCTATTTTAATATATTATTCTCCCTGACTCATCACATTAGCATATTTTGATTATTTGTATGTAGGTAATATTGAATATAATATTACAGCCATGACAACTATCACGATAGTTATGTTTATAATAATGAAATTTTTAGCATTTAATTTTATGACGCATCCAAGTGTAGGAATGCCTATCTACTGGAGTAGTTGATTGTATTGTATTGTATTGTATTAAGCGAAAAAATAAAAAATTCAACTATTGATCACTTCGGCAAAGCCGTTTTCTAAATGAAAGTAACATTACGAAACAATTCAAATTTCGAATGCTACCAACATTTAAAATATGATACAATTGGCTGAGTTTGTTATCAACGAGCCATTAAATCGAAATAAAAATAAAAAAACCTCCATATGCTCAATGAAATGAAATAAGAAACTTCAATCTTAATTTCTGGCAGAGGAGTTTATAATAAAGATTGTATAATGTTATCAAAATAGGGTAAACCTATATAAAATTGTATAATATTAAAAAAAAACATAACATATATATATATAGGTATATATATATATATATATATATATATATATATATATATATATATATATATATATATATATATATATATATATATATATATATATATATATATATATATATATATATATATATATATATATATATATCTATATATATATATATATATATATATATATATATATATATATATATATATATATATATATATATATATATATATATATATATATATATATATATATATATATATATATATATATATATATATATATATATATATATATATATATATATATATATATATATATATATATATATATATATATATATATATGTTATGTTATATGGGTATAAAAGATTATTTACATTATACCTTGAGTTATTGGCTAGCTATACATATATACATTATAGCAGATTCTTTCATAAGCATTCTTTGATATCGCCTTTCTGCCAGTCTCTGGGCCAGAACATTTTCAATGTCATCAGTCTTTTGCGATAAACCTTCCCTAGATACTGAAGTGTAAGACTGGATTGTAACCGTTAATATTGATATCTATTTGGTTATTTTGTTAGTTAACCAAAAAAACCTATAACAATCAACATAATTATCAACTATGAGACTTAGAGGTGTCGACTACAACGAGTGAACCCGTCACCCCGGGAAGTTTTAAGGATAGAGATCGTTCAATCTCCCGTGAGGTGGTGATAGAAGACTTAGAGACGTATACAAATCAACCGTCTTGTTAAGGTGACATGTCCGTCAGAGCCAACGCCTTACGGTGAGGTATCGGGAAAGATACCTAGCAGGCAGCCTCGCCCCCTGACTATCAATTTTGGATAGATATGACATGTGATAGGACATCTCCTATCAGCTATGACATTTCACTTTCGACTCTTGTTTGAATTGTCTCTGGCAAGCATGGGTACCCTAGCAAGCTGCTAAATCTCATATCGCTAGCTACATATAAAACTGGCAAAGATAACTGAAATGATATGTGACATATAGACAGACAGACATATAGTGAAACAGCGATATCGCACCGTAGTAGTAGGTTACCGTTTTAACAATTTGGAACGAAACCTTAAAAATATGTTATAGCTTCCATATTTGACCAATAGTCCCCAAATATAAGTTTAATAAATATCTTAATAATACACCGACGTCCTCGTTACAATTTTATGTATACATATTATATGTAATAATAGAATGGATAAAAACAACATAAAATATAATATGTATATATCAGTATCACGTTTCGCGCGCCATGTGCGAAAATATCCAGAAGTTTCCATGCGTGCGTTGTTTTGATTTTTGCCCTATGTCCGATTTTCTTTTGTGTGTCGACTTCCACCACGTATAATATGCGAAACACATATGTTTCAAATAAAATGTATGACAAATGAAGTAGTATACAGGGTATTCACACATTTTTAATTTCGCCACCTACTATAGTTCTACGCTAAGCCTCGTGTCATTTAAGAACCGAAACAGGCTTTTGGCGCCAGATTGTTTTACCTCCTCAGGTTGGAGGTAATGACCACCCAAGTGGGTGTATCTTTTACGAATCAGCGGGCCACACTCGCACATGAGGTGCAGGGGAGTTTCCTCTGCCCCTTGGCAGAACCTGCACATTTTTGTGTCTCTGAGCTTGAGGTTGAACATGTGTTTGTTCAGGCCACAATGCCCCGTGAGCGCCCTCACCAGTATGCGTAGATTGTTCCTATTTAGCGATAAGGCCTCACGGGCCGTCTTAGGGTCGTAGGCCTTAATTAGCGCTTTGGATTGATTCAACCCTGGCGTGTTGTTCCAGTGGTTGACGGATTATTCTAAACATATTTGTTTGAGAATTAGGTTTGAAAGGCTTTTTGACACGCCACAGCAAGGTTCACACATACTGTAGCATGGTGGGAACAAACGCCCCGCACAGCAAAACACTTTATAGTTGGGGAGCCAGCGACAACAAAGTGCAAGAGTTTTGTAATATTTTTTTAATATTTTTTAATATTTTTATTTATCCATATTAATAACATATAAATAATTAATTACAAACTATTGATTAAAAAACTAGTAGTGCTTAACATTAATACTTAATTAATCATTGATAAAAAAAAAAAAAGGTACAGGCTCATGTGGATTTTACTGCCTCACTAGGCTTGGGCCTGTGTCGAGGCAGTAGTCTAGTGAAGGATGTCTAGTAGCAGCCGTGTGTTTAAAAAAAATATAATAATATATATATACATACATATACACATGTATATATATAAACATACACACATATACACACACATACACATATACAATATACATAACATAATAGTAATATAACACTAATATTATATTTATATACAATATATATATATATATATATATAATATATAACATTATTGATAGATATTTTTACCTTAATGATAATTATAACGAAGATATGTAGTTAACGTAGATATGTAGAGCAAAATACCAAAAAAAAGAACAACAGCAATAATACTATTTTTTTTTTAGACAAGAATTTTAAATAGGTTTTCGGATTCCCTTCTCCCTTTGTTTAGTAGCCAACACACCACCATTTTCTTCAGCACGACTGTCGATGTTGACGTCAATGCATTCCCCCCCACCTCAGATATGAACATATTGTAAATCCTCGGCGAGTGAAATGCATAATGTCGCTGTCCGTATGCTGAGTTTTTAGTTTGTTGGGGTTGGTTATTACGGTTTCTGGTAAATGCAGAGACTTTCAGTTCAGACAGTATAATGCCGGGGTAGAGTCAGCAGGCCAGACTCCGTGACACCTGGTGCTGGCGTACCTACTAGGACAGGGCTGTAATTTAAATTAACACCCCCAAATTGTTTTGGAAAAGCTGAAAAATCACCAGTAGACAGTGGATGCCATAAAGCACTGGAAACAAACGGTGAGACTGTTAAACAATAGAACGCGAGGCGTTAGCATTACTCTATGCATATCACAAAAATCAGATCCCTGCAAATACGCCGGTACGTAATAGTCGGTATCTATTTATTACGCATCGGTCTAATGTGACGCGCATTATACCCGTAACACAAGCTCGGATTTGGTACGGCCGGACCGCGGATTTGGTCCGCTCCGAACTGTCCGACTCTGTCCGTCTGTAGAGTAGTCCGTCGATCAAAATTATTATTATTTGTGTCCGCGGCGGTCCGGAGCGGATATGGTCCGCTCCGTACAAAATCAGTGCTTGGTACCGTCGGCGCTGGCCGCCCATTGGCTAGTCGCGTTCGAAACGCCTCGAAGTCGCGTTCGAATAGTCGCTCCGAAAATTCGCGTTCGAAAAGCCGGGCGTGCGCTCATTTTTTATACGTCCGGTCCGGTCGTCTGTTGCAAGAACGGATTTGGTCCGCGGATTCGGTTCGCCGTACCAAATCCGAGCGTATGTTACGGCTAATATAATGTACTTATTTTTTGGGACATGTATGAAGTAATTCTAACACCAAGCAATCTATTATTAAACAGTCTGACCATTTGCTTCGAGTTCTGTATTGCATCCACTGTCTAATGATAAATGTTCAGCTTTTCCAAAACACTTTGTAACCCCAAGGTGTTTTAGAAAAGCTGAACATTTTAATTAAATAAAATTTCTAATTAAAATTACACTTTCTTAGTACCCCAGCATTCTATGGCCAAAATACTGTCTTATTCTAAAAAGTATCAGCTTTTATAAAATTCTGGCACTTTGTTGCTGCTTTTTGGACTATTACATAGAAGACGCACCTAAAATACCGCCCGAAAACCATCTGTTATTGTTGGTGAATTTGCATGTACCAAAGTTTGGCTAGATGAGGCTACTCGAGCGCCGTCAGCAAAAAACGGTGGGTCGGTGAATAGATTCTCGAGGTGAGAGAGCACATCTTGTTCTCATTAGTGCTCTAATAACAGACTTGAACAAAATGATCTCTATCCTATTTTTTTAACATGTTGAAAGACAACATATACGTTCAATAACTAAAATTAATAAATAATAACATGGATATAGTAAAAGCAAATATCAAATCATCTTAAAATAAAATAATAATATAATAACAAATGACTGTTTAAATAATAGTTTTTATTATTTGAATATTATTGACATGAAAACTTTTGTTTTTATCTTATATCAAAACATCAATTTTGAATTTGATATACATTTTTCTATACGTAATAATACCGCACTTTAATGTTCATATATACTGTATCTGTAATATATGGCATTCTAACTCTTAGTATTATTACTGTGGTGTAATGAGTCTATATAAAATTACGACAGATGGGACTAATAACTGAATATTATTATTGTTATCATTGGTTAAATACTGGGTTTTTTAAATCAATCAGTCCTCATTTATTATCAATGTTATTATAGAAGGACAAATAAAGTGCTATTAGTTTCACCGGACAATGCTACCAGCGCCATCTGCATGTCGCCGGCACAGAAGAGTGGCCAAAACGTACTATGGCATTGAGCAATATATAATGCCCTTTATAATCAATGATTCAGTAAACGAATACAGTAGGTAAATCTAATAGAGGCCGAGGATTGGTATGTTCTAATTGTATAATTGTATAGATATGTTCTAATTGCATAATTGTATAATTTTATAGTTCTAATTGTATAATTATATAGATAAATGGTTGAATAGATAGAAACTGTCGTACAGTTTAATCACGTGTTTAAAAATTGCTGTTGTCATTATACTTTAGATACTAGATTAAAGGAAGTGAAGGTTTTTCTCTAACTTTCATGTTTATAATTTTAAATTGCCACAATTCAAGCAATTGATTTAAATGACTCGACTTGAAATATAGGTAGAACTTTCATCTTTATAGTACTTTGCATTGTTCACTCTAATACCCTATATTGGGCCTATACAGGATGAGTTTTTAGTTACCGGTATCCTTGAAGGGGGTGAATCAGTAGCACCTTGCTGAAATTACCACCCTTACACCTTCACTTGCAACAGGTGGCGAAAGCCAGCATGTACAGGCTGTCTGCATGGGAGAAGGTAAACTAGATCTCACAAGCACTAAGACCAGTCCTTGACTCAGTCAGTGAAACTGCAACCCTCAACATGGTATCAGACACCATGCTTCCACTCCTAAACTTTGGAAAACCTTTTACAGTGGAACTGCCGCCCAGAGACGACTGGCTAAAAAGCCAACTGCACTGAGAGGCCGGTAGCCTTAAATGCTGATAGGTCCAAATCGGGACTTGTCGTAGGCTGATGTATATATGGAGAGCGACCAAACTTCGAAAGACGTGTAAACTTGGGGAAATACGCCTCCATATTCCAAGAGGAGTTATACGCCATTATTGAATGTGCGGATATTGAGTATCTATATCCACTCGGATAGTAAGGCAGCTCTTATGGCACTAGCCTCGAATAGCATTAATTCAAAGCTAGTGCAAAACTGCATATCACTACTGAATTCCCTGGGAGAAAAGAACAGGGCAATTCTAAGATGGCTTCCCGGCCATGCAGGAATCGAGGGAAATGAAAACGCCGACGAACTTGCTAAGACGGGAGCAAAGGGAACGTTATACGGCCCTGAACCTTGCTGTGGCGTAGCAACCTTGCTGTGGCGTTCACTTCAGGGAGACAAAACGACTAATCGTTAAAACTTCCTGAGGTGACGGGCTCGCCCGCTGTTGGCAACTCTAGTTGTGGCGTAGCAAAAAGCCTTGCAAACCTAATGCTCAAACAAATATGTTTAGAACAATCCGTCAACCACTGGAACAACACGCCAGGGTTGGACCAATCCAAAGCGCTAATTAAGGCTTACGACCCTAAGACGGCCCGCGAGGCCTTATCGCTAAATAGGAACAATCTACGCACACTGGTGAGGGCGCTCACGGGGCATTGTGGCCTGAACAAACACATGTACAACCTCAAGCTCCGAGACACAAAAATGTGCAGGTTCTGCCAAGGGGCAGAGGAAACTCCCCTGCACCTCATGTGCGAGTGTGGCCCGTTGATGCGTAAAAGATACACCCACTTGGGTGGTCATTACCTCCAACCTGAGGAGGTTAAACAATCTGGCGCCAAAAGCCTGTTGCGGTTCTTAAATGACACGAGGCTTAGCGCAGAACTATAGTAGGTGGCGAACACAATAGATCAGCAATGGTCGCAGTGTTACATGGCTCATAAAGACCTTACAAAATCCCCACACAACAAATAATAAAAAAAAAGTAAGCACCTTTATTGAAAAAAATTGTAAATCTTGTCTATATAAAAAAGTTTCAGAAGCGTTGAGCGCTCTGCGCCATCTAGCGGTAGGTAAAATATGGATAGGTAATTAAAAATATTAACAATATTTTACTCACCGCTCAACTCTTTTTGTACTATTTAAAAAAAACAAGTTATTATTTTTTTTTTACAATTTTTAATCATAAGTTGCTTGTTTGCTCAAACTGATTCCTTCAAGGATGCCGGTAACTGAAATCTCACGGTTTATAATCAATGCCGCTAAAAAATATATGTATGAATTATATGACTGATATGACTGATATTCAACCTAATCTGACTATCTGACTATCTATTAATTTAATAATTATTTATAATATCTGACTATCGATTAATACATATACCTACCCATTTATTTTCTAAATTTATATTATTCAAAAGTAATATCATTTAATTTCTTTTTATATCATTTATTTCTACGGCTGCTATTAAAAAATGTACCTAGGTGTTTAAATTTTAGTTTAATTTCGTAATTGTAAAATAACATTTATTATTTAAAAAGTGTTAGCCGTATAATTACGTTTACGTTGTTAGAACATCGCTCGTTACGGACCTCAGACGAGCGGTTCTCAAACCTTTTTGGTGACGGAATACTTTTGGGAAGCGAAATGTTTGACGGAGCCCTAAAATAAACAAAAAATATTTTATTTGCATTCTTTATTAATAATCACATTACAATCAGTTACATAACATATAATTAAAGAGAAAAAAAAACATATCAACTAATCAATTCTAATGGTATGACACTGTTTCTTATTTTTCATCAATTGGTTGATTTTCAGAGATTTGGTCTCATATCAGATAGGACAGGTGTATTTATGTTTTTTTTTAGTATTCTGGCGGAGCACCTACAGAGGCTTTGCGAAGCCCTAGGGCTCCGCGGAGCACACTTTGAGTATGGCTACACTAGACGATCATTTCAGTTCGTTCAATATGAAACTATCGAAATGATTATGAAATGATAAACAATATGAAATGATTGAAAAATAAGTTAGTCAAACATGCCCTTTACAAACTGGACGACTTTTATGATATTGCGTCCACAATTGCTTGATTATAAATAACCATATTATGACTATACTTTCGTTATGACTATACTAAGTTTTAGATTTTATTGACATTGTTTTTAATTACGCATGTTTCAGAATTTTTCTTTTTCATTGTATTGATTATTATTTATTGTATGATTATTGATTATTTTGTAAATTTGACTATTTTTAAGTAATCACCTCTGATTACAATATTTTTTTTTTCCTTTTAATTAATCAAAGCGGTTTTATCATCTGGTAAATTATGATTGTAAAATTTGACAGGTTCGTCAGTATTGTGAAATACTTTTATGGAATGAATAAATGATGATGATGATCTGCCTAGCTGCATTATGAATAGCAATTTTACAGAGAAACGGGCTGAGCTCGTATGAATGCGATGCGATGGTCACTTCTATACGGCAAAAGAGGGGATTCCCGCTTGTAGATTTTAGTCTGCGGTTTAGATTACTAAAACAAAGAATTAAAAGAATATAGCATATAAAAATTATTTAAATATAAAATTGTTTTGGTATGATATACCACCCAACCAACTCTCCTATCCCTCACAGAAAATTAGATCGCTTGCTTCCGGGATAATATCGACGTCAATAAGCCCCTCCTTATTCAAACCCCCCCCCCCCCCCTCCCACCTCGGCCCGGGACTCATATAAACGGCGAAGGATCGCTTTAAATCTCGTAGGACGATGTGTATTCAGCGATTTTTCTCGCGACCGCCGAAAAACTCGGGGAAAAAATGAAGGGAAAGTCGCCGCTTAATGCGACTAGAGACAGGGGGAGATTCAAATGAGCGGGGCTTTTAGCAAAATGAAATTGTTGATTATATTATTATTTTCCGCAATCGAATTTACCAACTTTTACTTTACCGGCCCACCAACCGACCAATTATAAATTCGAAGTGTAATATAAAATCGTAATTTAATATAAAATGGGACACAGATGGAGCCTCCCAGAAGACACATTTTGTGCAAATTTTCGACTGTCTAGACTGCGATCAGCAACAAATAGAGCTGTCGACTACAACGAGCGAACCCGTCACCTCAGGAAGTTTTAACGATTGGTCGTTAAATCTCCCGTGAAGTGAACGTAGAAGACTTAGGACTCAACAGTCCACCATCAAGCTCCTCTACCATAAAACACCACAGGCCACACATAGCAATGGAGAATTCGTATTCGAGGTCTGTCTATCTCTCTGTATATATTCCTCCACGATAGCGCCCAAACGCTTACTCCGATTGATCTGAAATTTGGTATGCAAATCCGAAAAAATGGTTTGTAAAGCGTATGTAAAACGGTTGATTTTTAAAATAATATTGTATATTTGTATAAATTATTAGGTATGCATGTAGTCATACTACGTATATCATATAATATTTTTAATTATATTATTTATTATTTTTTTTAATTATTTTTATAATTGTATTTATATTATTATTATTATTAGTCCTTAGATACGCTAGCAGCTTAAAGCTGATGCGTGCACATCGAAGTTTGGAGTGGTGGTGCACTTTGATTTTTTTTTGTTTTTTGTGAAGGTGTCGATTCTTTTTTTAAAACTGTTAACGGAAGCTGCACCAATAACGTCCTCTGGGAGTCTGTTCCACGCGTCGACTACACGATTGGATATAAAGTGTTTCCGTGGGTTTGATTTCCTTGAGGTTCTGTTTAGTTTTAAGGAGTGTCAACGCAAATGATCGTTTGTGTTCATTGTATACATCAATTTGAGATCTGCTACGTCATATTGTCCTGATAAGATTTTATAGGTCTCTATCAGATCACCTCTGAGTCTTTGTTCCTCCAGTGTTGTAAGGCCCAGGGCCTCTAAGCGGTTCTCGTATGATAATTTTCTTATAGAGTCCACCATCTTTGTCGCCCTTTTCTTTTCTGAGTTCTTTCCAGTAGAGAAATATCTTTTTGAAAGTAGGGATTCCAGATCTGGTAACCGTACTCGAGAAGCGGACGCAAATACGTTTTGAACATATGGGCAGTGATGTAGGAAAAGGATTTCCTTATCATGTATAGGAGAGAGTTCGCTCTTTTCACAATCTCCAATATACATATTGTAAATATAAATATGTTTAAACCATTATAGCATTTATTATTTATTAAAATCGTATTAACGTTTATGTGTATTTGCCATATAGTCAAATAAATATTGTATTATTCATACGCATTTTCTATATTTATTTGTATTATAGTGTTATTTATAATAATATTTTATGCAATCTTAATTAAGTACATTCATTAATTCTAAATATAAAACGTTTTTACGTTAATTACGTTAATTGTTACATAATCTATATTGCCTATTTTAATTATTTACTCTGACTGCCTAGATACTGGCTAGTTTAGTCCTAGTTAGGTGGGCACTGAGCATTTGCTGCATTTGCCTGTTCATTTTATCCGAGTTACTTATAACATTGATAACAATGTTGCTATATGTACAAAAAAACGTATAAATAAAGTTATCAAAAAAAATAAGTGTGGCACTCGGGGACTGCCGCGGTAAAGCTATTGCATAGCATTTTTAAAAACTTATGCAATTAAAATTATAAAATTATTTTATTTATTTTATTTTTTCTGATATCTGATAACTGCGCTCTATCGGAAAACGTTGAAATTATTCCGAATCATTTGCGGCTGCGTGCGGTAGCAAATGATTCGGAATAATTTAAACGTCTTCCGATAGAGCGCCGCGCACGAATTTTTTATTCGATAAAGCATAAAAAACGGATTTTTCGAAAAAAATCGTAGATAAAAAGATAGATAATTAAATTATCTTTAAAATGGTGCAGGTTTTATAATAATACGCCAGATAGTATTTGCGTAGTAGTCGTTTTTGTGTTCGGTTAGACCTAATTTCACAAATGTATTACACTATGTAATATAAACAAAATCTAAAATATTCAAAGCTAAGAATATTAGAAAAATGTTCTTGTTTAACATATATTTTTTTCGAATCGTAAGCAGTACTCGTTTAGACGTAATTATCAGTTTAAAATAATTAATTTTCGTTAAGAAATTTCTTCATTCGGTCGCCGCGCTGGCCTAGGCCCGCGATAAAAGCTATGCAATAGCTTAAAAAAGAAAAAAAAATTGTTGTTGAAATCGGTCCGAACATGTCCTATGGAACTAGTGATATATCATCCTCGAAATATTGGACTTTGAGACCTAAATTTGGTACACAGATGCCTTGTTGCACCAAAATCAGTTTGTGAAAATTTGCTTCGAATATCTCATATACAAGGTGCGGCGCATTAGCCGCACCGAAGAAAAAACGTGAGCTCTTGTCCACTGCACGGTTTTAACACCGTACGACGCGTTAGGTACATCCATTTTGTAGGCAACATTCAAGGTCGAAATGATTGTCGCCGTTAAAACATCTGGTTCCTTTTGCAAACTCTCATACACTGCCATGCAACACTGATTCAAATTTTGCCGTGGGTAAACGCAGCGCGCCGAGAGGCAGACACGATGCATACGGCGGCGGTGCCGTGCCGTTTTTCCGCCGTGTCCTTGGACATTCTTTCATAGTCATCCATACAACGTTGACTAAGGGCCGGGCCACACGATGCGGTGCGGTTGCGGCGCGGCGCCCGAGCGGTGCCGCTGCGCCGTCCTACATACAAATATCCATCGTATGTCACACGGTGCGTTCCGGCGTCGCATCGCACGCAAACCGGTAATATGCGCCGGAGCGGCACCGCTCAGCTTTTAAGTGCAGTTGAAGGAGGGTACATGCTTGCCTGTTTCAATTGTTTTCACGTATTTTTATTAATATTTAATCGAAGTGTTTTAAATGAGTACCAACGAAGAAGATATTGGCATTGACTACCTCATTTCACTAGTTTTACGTACAATTAACTACAACACTATTCGCCCACTACGGCGTCGTAGTAACGTTGCGGCGCCGCACCGTGCACTGTACGTGTGTACGCCCATACAGCGAAATCTTTGCGGTGCGGCGCCGCACCCATCGTGTGGACCGGCTCTTACGGCGAATTAACCGTAGGTTTTCACGGCGAAAAAACGTGTGTAGACAAGAGGGCTGTGTCGTCTGTTTTCATGGAAAATCAAGAGTCCAGATGTTATAATTCGTTGCGTACGTTGCGACGTGGGACAAGCGTGGCACTGTGGTTACAGACGGTAAAACGTTAAAATTGCGTTTAAAAGTGCCAATGGCAGTTCCAATGTCTGCCAATAGTAGGCGCTGACATCGGAAACTAAAGTCACGTGACTTCGTGCACGACGCCTTCAGCCGAGGTAGAAAACATATCTAATCGTTTCGCCAGCGTAATAATGTAAGTTTTGGTAGGGAAGGGGAGCAATCATTTGCCCCACTTTCGTGATAAATCAATCGGCAGTACAACAGTGGAAGTGCTTGCCGCAATTTCGTCGAGTTTTCGTCCAACTTTACCCCTTAGCGAAAAGGGAACCCTTTTCACGAGTTTGAAGTGAAAGTGGATAAAAGGAGTAATGGCCGAAAAGAGGCGAATTTTCTTGGGCAACTGCATCTACACGTGGCGACAGTTTGATTAGATCAGAATATAATTGGATTTTCAATAATGGATGCTCAATTGTATTGTATTGGCAATTTGTATTTTTATTTATTTATTTTATTTTATAGCAAACTTACAGATAGTAAATATATGACACTAGTATCTTAAAAACATGTTTAAACGAAACCAATTTACTATCCTATGAATAGTTTGCAATGCTTGCATTACACATTAACATAGAAATAACATGAACACGTGCAACACCCTGTGTTGCAACCATCTACGATGTGTCCTTTCCTCTCATAAGTAATAAATAATAGTAAACATAAATAAATAAAAGCTAAAATAATTAAAGTCAAACAATGAGTGCCAAACGCTCTCTATAAATAAATTCAGACGCGCTCTACGCACTAATGCATTTTGGAATATTCTAGAAGGCCAGTAGGTAGGTAGAAATCGTATCCGATAATCGCAAGCCGTCCAAAGAAATATACTCGCCGGTCATTACTTTTGGGTTGTGAGCGGTCCGAGGCGGGTTCGCCTCGGGCCGCCGCTCAGATAGAAGAAAACCCTACTTCGAATCACTCTAGTTTGTACGGATTAAAAAAGAATTTTAATGTGTTAAATTCAGTGCTCAGATTTCCAAGGTAGGAATTTAATTATATATAGAGGATACTTAGCTCATGTCTCCAGAAACTATAAGGTGTTTTTCCGTCATTACAGAAAACGCACCGTTCGGTTCGGGGACTGTTTTTTTTTGCCTTTTTCTTTTTTATGTTAATTCTTCTCCTTTCTTTGATTAAATTTTTAGGATTAAATTCTCTCTTTATTTTTTTGGAAATTATTTTCATAGCATATATCATGTTCATTGTCTTTATATAATTAGATCTCATTATTTAGATAGGAATACTGGGGTATTCGTTTTGTAATTTGGCAGGCCGTAGGGCCATATAAATATTTAATTATATAGAAAAATAGCCAATTTATTCTTCTTCATTATTCAAGAGAGGTAGCGCGACACAATCCGGTTGGGGCTCACACATTTTGATTTCATATTTTCTGTTCTTGGTTCTTTCAATTTCCCCATTTCTCCATGTAAGAAATAATTAAATTATATATATACAACCGGCTGTACAAACCGGACATAAGGTAGACGGAGTTTGGCTAGGATTCTTTCGGAGGATCGTGACTACCTCGCATATGAAAATTTTAATTAATAAGTACCTTATTTATTACAATGGTGTGATTTCTAATACGCTGAAATAGGTACCCCTAAAAATTCTTTATATCATACCCAAATAAAACTAATAAAATTCTCACGTGTTCCGGTAAGGTTGGCGCAATAGGTACGGTGCGATACTAGTATAAGCAATCCTAAATTTCTAAAGAACAAAAATTAATACTAGCATTCGCCATAAAAGAGCGAGATTAGAAATAATGGTCATAACCCGCAGGGGTGAAAGGTCGTAAAATAAAATTGTAAAAAATATAATTTTAAACATCGTTCTTAAATATTTTTTTGTTATTTGGATTTACATTTCCTCCTCCATAAAGGAAATTGTAAAATATAATTTTAAATATTGTTATTTTTTAACATTTATATATTGATCTACTTTTCCTCTTCCATAAAAGGAAACCGAAAATATAATTTTAAATATTATTTTTTAAACATTGTTTTATCTTGATTTACGGTATCCTCTCCCATAAGGGAAACTGTAAAATATAATTCTTGTAAATATTGTTTTAAACATTTTTATTATTTTGATTTATGTTATCCTCTCCCATAAGGGAAACTGTGAAATATAATTCTTGTAAATATCGTTTTAAACATTTTTTTATTATCTTGATTTACGTTCTCCTCTTCCATAAAGGAAACTATAAAATATAATTTTTTTAAATATCATTTCAAACACTTTTTTTTTTGTTTTATCTCAATGTACGTTCTCCTCCTCCATAAAGGAAACTGTAAAATATAAATTCTTTTAAACATGGTTTTTAACATTTCCATATTTGATTTACATGTCTTCTTCGTGAAATAAACTGCGAAATATAATTTTAAATACCATTCTAAATACTTTCTTTATGTTGACGTACGTTCTCCTCTGTTGTAGAATAAAACCGTAAAATACAACTTTGAATATTATTCTAAATATCTTATTAGGCTCGATTTACGTCTTCTCTTTGATAAGATAAGACTGGAAAACATAATTAAGAATATTCGTCTTCAATACTTTTTCTTTGATTTACCTTCCATATGTCGTAAAGAAATAAAGCGCATATTTTAAACCACTTCAACATTGAGTATAATTTCATTCATTTTCTTGAAGGGAAAAGGGGTAAAAAGAAACTACACAAAATAAAAGGAGAAATATATATTTAATTATCCTCTTCCGTCATATACCTACTCCCTCTAGTTACCTTACCCAAATATATTCTATCTTCCTTCCTCAATTAGTCTGTCAATTATAATTTGCCGTTCCCATATGTGGCATCTTCCTCGTCCATTCCCAATTATAATTATCAATTTTCTCATTTGTTTAATATCCCAGATTTTATTTGATTTTCCTAATTTCCTTGAGGTATATTCCCATTCCGTATAATTCCACATTTTATTTTTATAACACGATTAGTCATTCTTTTGGGCAGACGTCGCCTCCCGCAAAGCGCCATCTATCGGCCGCGGAGTGAATCATAGTACCCCGTAGTAGTCGGTTCGCCCGTCGAGAGGGCGCTGATCACGGCCCCGCCGATTTCTGTTTTGTCGCCGCCAGCCGAGCGCAGACAGTTTACGAGCCAGAAATAAAGTAGAAAGAATATAGTTGCATCTCGACATTTGGAACGCAGAATTTCACCAGATTTTAAACTCTTCCCTCTCCACATACCGGACGCCTCATCAAGGCGAGTCTCACTTCACACAGGACACCGCACTTTAAATAGCGCGCAGATTCGCGCGCTCTGAGAGTTTTCCCACGACCCTTCTCCGATAAACTTACTTGAATGAGCTGCCAGCCTCTCAAACGGTGTTACCCTGTATTCCCGTAAATTCGCCGCGCAGAAGCCTGCTTCCGGTGCAGGTCTGCTTGCACAACCAGCGAACCGCCCAGCGCCTGGTGGCCTGGCGCCCCATGCTCCTCGTAGCTACATTATCCCTCAATAATAGGTAAACATCTCTTATTGGCCACCAAAACGCTGTTTTGCTTAATTAATAATAATAATATCAACATAGTATAAATTCGCATAAATAAACACCAATAATAGAGCGGTTTCGTTGCAGTTTTGGCGCCACAACGTGGGTCTTTTCAAAAATATACATTTCATTCTTCGTTTTTTAAATATAATTCCCGCTTGGGCGTTGCAGTTTTGGGCCCAACCGTGGGGCCTATTACCATTATTTATCTTATCTAGTCTTCACTTCGTTTATTTATTCAATTATTTTTTTTGTCACAGGGGCAACCCCCAAAAATTTTTTCAAAAATATATCAATAAAATACAAGTACAACAACCCACCCCACCCACCCTATTTTACTGTGTATAACACATTTTAAAAAATTAATATTTTAAATTTATCGCATCGCACCGTCAACCAACCTACCGAACCACACACACAAGACACAACGATTTTCTTTTATAGCAATAATTTTCCTTAAGTTTACGCATATTTTGTACATTTCCAAACATTGTTTCCACATAATACAAACTGGTCATTATTTATCCGCGGAGACAGATCGATTCCGACGCGCCAAACAGGCTTAGCAACTAAAGGTATCGTCACTTAGTAGGTAGAAAAAAATAAAAAAAACACACATTTCCGGGTCACTACAAAAAAAAATGGCACCAAGAAAAACCAAAAATTCGAAAAAGAAAAAACAACTCTAATTACGATTTCGACGACGAATCTCTCAACGGGAAAAAACAAATCACATCGGCAACCTTCTCCAAATCGGGAAAACATAGAACAGGACGCTCATGAGAGCACTTCTAGACACATAGATCCTGAAAACAGCAACTTGGCAAGGAAAAACTCCGAAAAAAATGAAACAGCACCGGCAACGTCAAAATCAAGTTTTCAGCCACCAACTTCGGAAAATATGGAGGAACACCTAAACGAATCAGCAATAATGCAAATATCACGACAAAGAGCTTTCTCAAGCGACATTTTCCAGTCGAGCGGAAGGAGTAGTACTCAACCAACTCTGTTCAAGTGGAAAATATCTTTTGACGGCACAGGAAAAGTTTTGGAATTTATTGAAAACGTCGAGGACAAGGTTCAATCGAGGGGCACCACTGAAAAGGAACTACTTCAAGGATTTTCAGACCTTCTGGAGGGTTCAGCCCTGAGATGGTTTAGAAACGTGAGGACTTACACGACCAGCTGGAAACTACTCAAGGCCGCTTTAATAAACAAATACGAGCAATTAAACTACGAGACAAAACTTGAGAACGAGATCAGAAGTACCAAACAGGCTTCTAACGAGAACATGGACGACTTCATTACGAGGTTAGACTGCCTAAACTCCAGGCTAACGTCAAGATTACCAGACAGAGTCATCTTAGAAGTAGCAAAAATGAACGTTTTACCCATTTATCATACGTTGCTAGGTACAGTAAGGCTAACGGATATTGGGCACTTACTTGATGTCGCGAAAAACTTTGAGCAATACATGCTGCCAGCGTCATCGCAGACTACAAGCGCGACTTCGCAGCGAAACAGCTCACATTCAAGGCCAACGAAGGTTCCACAGGTTGCAGCTCTGGAAAATGCATATCCGGGACACCATATCGCCGAAGGAAATTTCTACGGTGAAAATGCGATGGAGCAGGAACACCATCAAAGCGCGAACATATCGTCAACCAATAGAGCTCAACACGCGCGTCCGCACTTTCAAACAAACAGACAGTACGGGAAAACCGACGAAAATTTTCGTCAAAGAAACCCGTGGGCAAATCAGTCATGTCTAAAATGCGACAAAATTGGCCACAACTTTAGGCAATGCAGGACTTATCCTATGCTAATATGTTTCAAGTGCAAAACACAAAACGTCTCAACCTCAAATTGCAACAATTGCAATCGTTCACAAAACCGGCAGAATACAAATCAGCCAAAAAACGCTTCGAACCACTTTCACAGTTCAGGGGTGTAACTGGTAAAGTGGAGAAACACATAGTCACCGCCCTAAGCGACCACCTAGATACAAGGCCTTATGCAAAATTCAAAATTTGGGACGCGGAATACCAGGGTTTAGTCGATACAGGATGTTCAATTTGCATAATAGGTTTAAATACCCATAAAAAAATATGCAAAAATGACACAAAATTAAGAAAAACAGAAACTCAGTTATCTACGGCGGACGGAAAAGATCAACAGGTATTAGGTATTGTAACACTTCCTGTTCGATACAAATCCATAACAAAAAATGTCAACTTTCTAGTATGTCCTACAATAACAAAAGAGTTCATTTTAGGTATAGATTTTCTGCAAACTTTCGATGTGAAAATTTCTGTCGATTATAAATACAATATCCAACTCTCTCAAATAAATGAAAGCCGCGTAAAACACATAATAGACTGGCAAAATTTACTTCCCGAACAACGGGACGAGTTACAAAAAGTTATCTGTTCATTTGAGGACATTTCATTCGAAAAAAACGGTCTAGGAAAAACTCATCTAATCGAGCACAAAATAATAACGTCAGGGGATCCAATTCGCCAGCGTCCGTATCCACTTTCTCACGCTAAAGAAAAATTAGTCAAGGAGGAAATTGACGAGATGCTAAAAATGGGAGTAATAACACCCATAAGATCTCCGTGGTGCTCACCTGTAGTGGTAGTCACAAAAAAAGACGGGACGCCACGCGTTTGCCTCGATTCGAGGAAATTAAATTCCGTAACTCGAAAAAATAGATATCCCATGGTATCCTCGAAGACAATCCTAGACAGACTAGGGAATGCTAAGTACTTATCGTCCATAGATTTATCAAAAGCATATTGGCAAATTCCTATGGAAAAATCATCCATCTGCAAAACAGCTTTCGCGGTGCCGGGCAAAGGGTTATACGCCTATAAACGCTTAACTTTCGGCTTGTGCAACGCAGCTGCAGACTTACAAGCTTTAATGGATCTAATCTTTGGGCCCGAATACGATAATCACGTATTCGCCTATGCAGATGATTTAATTGTAGCATCACCTAATTTCAGGGAACATATAGAAACTTTAAAACGCGTCAGACTAAGTTTAAAAGAAGCAGGACTTACAATAAATTTAAAAAAATGCGAGTTCGGTCGTTCGGAACTCAAATATTTAGGTTACGTAGTAGACCGCCAAGGGTTAAGAACAGATCCGGAAAAAATCAGTTGTGTCAACAATTTTCCACGTCCAACAAAAATCAAAGAGGTAAGAAGTTTCCTCGGTCTATCCGGTTATTATAGAAAATTCGTAAAAAACTACGCGAAAATAGCCGAACCGCTATGCAAATTAACAGGTGGGAAACGCGACTCAAAAATAAAATTCGAATGGAACGAGGAAGCTGAGGCTGCTTTCGTCGAGCTTAAAAACGCACTGACAACAGCCCCAGTTCTCGTATGCCCAGATTTTTCCAAAGAGTTCACCATTGCATGCGACGCTAGCGACAAGGCAATTGGCGCGGCTTTAACACAATTTTCCGAGGAAGACCAATTTGACCATCCAATCTCGTATTTTTCAAAAACTCTATCTGCAACAGAACGCAACTACAGTGTTACAGAAAAAGAGCTTATGGCAGTTTTGAAGGCTGTTCAGCACTATAAAGAATACATAGATGGGGCTCACTTCAAAGTGATAAGCGACCATTCATCCTTAAGATGGCTCACGCGTATAGACAATCCCTCTGGGCGTTTAGCAAGATGGTCTACCATTTTATCTCAATATGACATGGAGATTATCCATCGAAAGGGAACACTAAACGTGGTGGCAGACGCGTTATCCAGGATCCCATGTGATGTGATATCCACTCAGGAAGAAGAAAATTGGTATGACAAAATAATAAAAAATCTTGAAGAAAATCCGACGTCAATTCCCGACTACAGGTTGGAAAATGGGAAATTATACAAATACGTACCGACTAAAAAAGGAGAGGACTTGCTAAGCCCGTGGAAACTAGTATTAAAAGAAAATGAGCAGGAAACCGCCATAAAAGAAACTCACGGCGGCGAATTTGCATCGCATTTCGGTACTTTTAAAACGCTAAAAAAATTACAATCGCAATACTTTTGGCCAAGAATGTCTCGTCAGGTGAAATCCTATATCAAAAACTGTGATATATGTATGGCACATAAGATCAAAACCACGCCACCCCATGGACTTATGATAACACCCAAGGCGGTGAGCAGACCAATGCACACTATCAGCATTGACCTTGTGGGACCGTTGCCTCGTTCTACTGGAGGAAATACATATATTCTATCCGTGGTAGACATATTCTCCAAGTATTGTTGGTTATTCCCTCTAAAAAAAGCAACATCAGAAAGTATAACGAAACACCTCGAAAACAGCATTTTCCTACAATTCGGCACACCGGCCGTTATCATATTAGACAACGCCAGCTACTTCAAGTCGCGCAAATTCAAATCGTTCGCCGAAAAGTACAAAATCCCTCGTTTGTTTTTCGGATGCAATTATGCTCCCCAATCGAACGTTGTAGAAAGGTATAACCAGACCATAGAGACGTCTCTCGCAATTTTGGTAGGAAAAGACCAGAGAAAATGGGTAGAGTTTCTGGGGAAAATCCAAAACGCCATTAATTCGCATGTTAACCTAACTACAGGCTTTTCTCCATCTTATCTCATGTTTGGGAGAGAGATGATTATTGATGGCCGGTACCATAACATAAAAAGCTTCATTCCGGAAAATGAAAATGAATTAGACATAGAAGGCAGGGAAAAATTCGCCGAAGGTCTAAAAAGCCTGGCTGACACGTATGACATTGTCCAAGAAAAATTACTTGAGTCATTTAAAAACAACGCGAACAGGTACAATTTAAGGAGAAAAGATCTGCGTCTAGCTCCTGGAGATACTGTGTGGGCAAAAAACCACACTCTATCTAGGAAAATAGATTTCTTTTCAAGCAAACTTGCACCTAGATACATAAAATGCAAGGTTGTAGCGCGTAAATCGCGAACCGCGTACGAACTAGAGGACGAAACAGGTAAAAACAAAGGAATTTTTCATGTCAGACATTTATTTAAAGGCTAATGACAATGTCTAAAAACTAAATTCATACTATCTCCTAGGAAAACAGTTACGCAAAGGAAAATAACACCTTTTATTCCGAAAGTCGCTAAGTACTAAAATACTCTTGGGGTGGGTCTCGATCTGAGCTCCGTGGACCGGTAAAAGAAAGGAAAAACATGTTTGACAATATATAATAAATGATTAAACACTTTATTAACACAGCAACATACTTACACAAACACATACACGCCACATAAAAAATAAGACATATATAAATATTTTTAAAACTCAAAATACAAGCACAAAACTTTTTTTTAAAATTTTTTTTTCTCACCAAAGCCGGCAAAAAAAAATAACCAGCTTTGGCGAGAACAATCTGAAGAATAATTGTGTTTCGTCAAGCAGAGAACATAGCAAATTAACAAATATATTTTCTCAAAAAAATAAAAAATAACAATATTATACTCACGACCAAAATATGACTTTTGTTCTTTAATGTATTAAAATTACGGGTTAGCAACACCATACAACCACCCTAAACGGTGACTAAAAAAGTGCAATATTTATTATTTTTTTACAAAGCATATGGAATCCCTTATAAGATAAAACGCCGACTCCTGAGGTTAAAACCAGGCTAGGTACAAATCAATTTGGGTAAACAATGCAATTTTTAATTTTATTATTTTTATGTTCATGAACGAACAATTTTTAATATAAAATATTTTGAGCGCACAATGTGCAAACTTGCTCCACAATCCGAGGTTAAAACCGGAGGGGACAAGAGGAAGAAGGAGTTTTCTTATTTTATTATTATTTATTTACAAATATGGAATGCCACTCAAAGAGTGCTTCCTCCAGACGAACGTGTCAGGACGCGCCTAGCGAAACGCAAAATGATCACGACGTAGTCTAATTATATACTTACCATTATTTATTCTTTCTATATAATACCACAAATATTGGTCGTGAGAAAATCTATTAAAACATATGTATATATCACAAACTTATATATATATGTTCCACAAATCCCAGTACCTCTGTATTAAATCACCTCGACTCACCACAATATAAACATACATTGAAAACCAAGGTCAACTCTAAAAATTATAATTAAAACTCAAACTAATAATAGGGTAAGAAATAAGTTTGACACAATCAGGTGAAGTATGAAAGGAGAAATGGAAGGAATGCCTTGGATGAGATGAACGAAAGGTGTATGGAAAGGCAGCGTTAGGAAAACCCGTTTGATGGAAAATGGAAATATTACACCTACACTATTTTCTATTTTTGTTATAAACAAATAGATCATTTATTTTAGTTTGATTAATCGCATAATAAAGCGACTATGTTTATATCGTATTGACTCGTTCACACAGGATTAAAATCCAAAATTACAAGCTAGTATCTCGACACCGATGTGAATCGTTTCACCTTACTGGGGTACAAGCAAGTAATGATTATACAATGGTACACATTGACTTTAAACGGTGGCCCTGACACTAAAAGCTCGGCTAAACCAAAATGAAGATCAAACAAAAACAGATTCTGTACACTCAAGGATAGTGACAAATCTCAAGTCCTTATAATATTTCCCCATATAAATTTTTTTAACTCTATTTATCTGCTTGTAACGAACAAAGGTGGTCACGCACCATTCAGAGACTCCGAACCCAAAACAACTATTGTTAAAATTCAAATATCAGGAATTTATTCGACATATTTTCATTTTGATTCATTTATTTATATTTGTCCCTGTTTTGAAGAAAAAATAAACCGGCCCATAAGCCGTGAATACCCAACCAGATTGCGATCGCGCTACGTACGTAGTATAGGAAATAGTATTAATCGGGTTTTATAGGCTATAGTTCAGTCAGCAAAGACGTAAAAAAAAAAAAAGGATATTCTTTGTAAATAAATGAGCACACCTAGTAATAGTAATTACCAAACCCCAAAAACCAGTCCCCGGCGGAAGAAGAAAGAAGAAAGAAGAGGAGGAGAAGCGTCCCGAGGTCCAGTTTTCGAGCAGCTTCCAGTCGACATTTGAACACACTTCACCACAACCACTGCGGAGCATCCCACGGACTCCGTCAGCTGTACGGAAGAACCCGCGCAGGCCGAAGGCAGCCGCGCAGGGCGGTCGCGCAGATCGTCCGAAAGGGCTGGATCGCGCGATCGTTGCAGCCTACGCACAGGACCGGCACAGTTGGGCGACTACACCCGCCCGGTCGCTGTAGCGTTCGCATTCGCGCAGGGGCACGACTCTCCGTCAGCTATTTCGGCGAGAGACCGCGCAGGCTGAGGACAGCTACGCGCTGGCGATCGCGCAGTTCGCCACCAAGGCCAGAACGCGCGCTCGTAGCAGTCTACGCACAGGGCCGGCGTAGCCAGGTGTCTACACCTACACGGTCACTGCAGCGTCTCGCGTCCACACACGGACACGACATCATAGAATACGAGTATCGCACCTTCATATGTATAGTATACTAGCAATGGACTACAACTATATTTTGTTTTGAGTGTCAAGAAAGACAATAACTTTGTGTAAAGTGCATTTTTCCAGAAACACTAATGTACGAGGAATTGTACATTAATTCCAGTCAAATTAGAAGTTCATTTTACAAATTCCATACAAGGATCTACAAGCCGCAATAGCAGGCTTAATCAATTGCAGGATTCCGCACGTCCCAGTCGGACATCCCACTAATATCAGACTTTTTTTTTTTTGTTATCATGTTACAAGACTGAACATCCCAGCTGATGGACCTCGGCCAACGCTTCACCGCAGCTCTTCACCTCCGCGCAACTTCGCAACCGTCGGCGTCTACGTCTTCACTTTATTAATTTTGTAAGTCGCATCCGTACCAGCCGCCACATTTGTTAGTGACGACCAAACTTACCGGAATACAACAGCCCATTCATTATCATATTTCTCAAACCTATTAAATTAGTAAAACGTGTTAGCTTCTTACTAGGCATCGTGATGTATGATCGAGGGCGGCGTAGCGCCCTGCGTAGCACTGTAGCATTAGCGATAGCATGTGTTCTCACCAAGCCGGCATTGCAACACCCTGTGTTGCAACCATCTACGATGTGTCCTTTCCTCTCATAAGTAATAAATAATAGTAAACATAAATAAATAAAAGCTAAAATAATTAAAGTCAAACAATGAGTGCCAAACGCTCTCTATAAATAAATTCAGACGCGCTCTACGCACTAATGCATTTTGGAATATTCTAGAAGGCCAGTAGGTAGGTAGAAATCGTATCCGATAATCGCAAGCCGTCCAAAGAAATATACTCGCCGGTCATTACTTTTGGGTTGTGAGCGGTCCGAGGCGGGTTCGCCTCGGGCCGCCGCTCAGATAGAAGAAAACCCTACTGCGAATCACTCTAGTTTGTACGGATTTAAAAAGAATTTTAATGTGTTAAATTCAGTGCTCAGATTTCCAAGGTAGGAATTTAATTATATATAGAGGATACTTAGATCATGTCTCCAGAAACTATAAGGTGTTTTTCCGTCATTACAGAAAACGCACCGTTCGGTTCGGGGACTGGTTTTTTTTGCCTTTTTCTTTTTTATGTTAATTCTTCTCCTTTCTTTGATTAAATTTTTAGGATTAAATTCTCTCTTTATTTTTTTGGAAATTATTTTCATAGCATATATCATGTTCATTGTCTTTATATAATTAGATCTCATTATTTAGATAGGAATACTGGGGTATTCGTTTTGTAATTTGGCAGGCCGTAGGGCCATATAAATATTTAATTATATAGAAAAATAGCCAATTTATTCTTCTTCATTATTTAAGAGAGGTAGCGCGACACAATCCGGTTGGGGCTCACACATTTTGATTTCATATTTTCTGTTCTTGGTTCTTTCAATTTCCCCATTTCTCCATGTAAGAAATAATTAAATTATATATATACAACCGGCTGTACAAACCGGACATAAGGTAGACGGAGTTTGGCTAGGATTCTTTCGGAGGATCGTGACTACCTCGCATATGAAAATTTTAATTAATAAGTACCTTATTTATTACAATGGTGTGATTTCTAATACGCTGAAATAGGTACCCCTAAAAATTCTTTATATCATACCCAAATAAAACTAATAAAATTCTCACGTGTTCCGGTAAGGTTGGCGCAATAGGTACGGTGCGATACTAGTATAAGCAATCCTAAATTTCTAAAGAACAAAAATTAATACTAGCATTCGCCATAAAAGAGCGAGATTAGAAATAATGGTCATAACCCGCAGGGGTGAAAGGTCGTAAAATAAAATTGTAAAAAATATAATTTTAAACATCGTTCTTAAATATTTTTTTGTTATTTGGATTTACATTTCCTCCTCCATAAAGGAAATTGTAAAATATAATTTTAAATATTGTTATTTTTTAACATTTATATATTGATCTACTTTTCCTCTTCCATAAAAGGAAACCGAAAATATAATTTTAAATATTATTTTTTAAACATTGTTTTATCTTGATTTACGGTATCCTCTCCCATAAGGGAAACTGTAAAATATAATTCTTGTAAATATTGTTTTAAACATTTTTATTATTTTGATTTATGTTATCCTCTCCCATAAGGGAAACTGTGAAATATAATTCTTGTAAATATCGTTTTAAACATTTTTTTATTATCTTGATTTACGTTCTCCTCTTCCATAAAGGAAACTATAAAATATAATTTTTTTAAATATCATTTCAAACACTTTTTTTTTTGTTTTATCTCAATGTACGTTCTCCTCCTCCATAAAGGAAACTGTAAAATATAAATTCTTTTAAACATGGTTTTTAACATTTCCATATTTGATTTACATGTCTTCTTCGTGAAATAAACTGCGAAATATAATTTTAAATACCATTCTAAATACTTTCTTTATGTTGACGTACGTTCTCCTCTGTTGTAGAATAAAACCGTAAAATACAACTTTGAATATTATTCTAAATATCTTATTAGGCTCGATTTACGTCTTCTCTTTGATAAGATAAGACTGGAAAACATAATTAAGAATATTCGTCTTCAATACTTTTTCTTTGATTTACCTTCCATATGTCGTAAAGAAATAAAGCGCATATTTTAAACCACTTCAACATTGAGTATAATTTCATTCATTTTCTTGAAGGGAAAAGGGGTAAAAAGAAACTACACAAAATAAAAGGAGAAATATATATTTAATTATCCTCTTCCGTCATATACCTACTCCCTCTAGTTACCTTACCCAAATATATTCTATCTTCCTTCCTCAATTAGTCTGTCAATTATAATTTGCCGTTCCCATATGTGGCATCTTCCTCGTCCATTCCCAATTATAATTATCAATTTTCTCATTTGTTTAATATCCCAGATTTTATTTGATTTTCCTAATTTCCTTGAGGTATATTCCCATTCCGTATAATTCCACATTTTATTTTTATAACACGATTAGTCATTCTTTTGGGCAGACGTCGCCTCCCGCAAAGCGCCATCTATCGGCCGCGGAGTGAATCATAGTACCCCGTAGTAGTCGGTTCGCCCGTCGAGAGGGCGCTGATCACGGCCCCGCCGATTTCTGTTTTGTCGCCGCCAGCCGAGCGCAGACAGTTTACGAGCCAGAAATAAAGTAGAAAGAATATAGTTGCATCTCGACATTTGGAACGCAGAATTTCACCAGATTTTAAACTCTTCCCTCTCCACATACCGGACGCCTCATCAAGGCGAGTCTCACTTCACACAGGACACCGCACTTTAAATAGCGCGCAGATTCGCGCGCTCTG
The DNA here is from genome assembly GCA_944548615.1 of Micropterix aruncella. Lineage (NCBI taxonomy): Eukaryota > Metazoa > Arthropoda > Insecta > Lepidoptera > Micropterigidae > Micropterix > Micropterix aruncella. The sequence continues at coordinate 16,308,701 of OX155973.1, forward strand.
AGAGTTTTCCCACGACCCTTCTCCGATAAACTTACTTGAATGAGCTGCCAGCCTCTCAAACGGTGTTACCCTGTATTCCCGTAAATTCGCCGCGCAGAAGCCTGCTTCCGGTGCAGGTCTGCTTGCACAACCAGCGAACCGCCCAGCGCCTGGTGGCCTGGCGCCCCATGCTCCTCGTAGCTACATTATCCCTCAATAATAGGTAGACATCTCTTATTGGCCACCAAAACGCTGTTTTGCTTAACTAATAATAATAATATCAACATAGTATAAATTCGCATAAATAAACACCAATAATAGAGCGGTTTCGTTGCACACGTTGATAGTAGAAAAAAATATAATAAAGCTAATAATAATATAAGGGTAAGAAAATAAATAATTAAATAAGTTGTTAATAAGGTTATTTGGATGGAGCAAAATAGAAGTATGAGTAATTGGATAATAACATTTATTATATATAATATGATATAATACAATAGTATGTTATAATATAATAATCATATAATACAGTAGATTAGGATGGCAGTTAGTGAAATCTTAAAAAATAGAAGATAGGCTAGGTTTGATCGAATCTTTTATTATATTTATGGAATCATAAAATACATCTAATCCTTTACACGATTTATCAAAAACGCGACACATTCTGGCAAGAGGTCTATTCGATCCGATGTTGTTATTGCAAGCGACAACCGAAAATGTTTGAGAGCTTCTCGATAGTCGCACACGATATTGAACTTTTTCTAGACAAGCTGGGCTGTCTAGTCGATTGTGCAAAAGCTTATGGAGACACGTTATATCAGCTATAGTCCTACGTGTTTTTAAGTCTATTAGGTTGACGTGAGAAAGCCGCTCTATTGTATTTATTTTATTTATTTATTTATTTATTTAAAGCAATGCACATAATAAGCGACAAGCGTAACAAATTATATTTAATATCTACACTGCACTAAAACCCACAGCAAGTTGTGTCACGCTTATAGTGAAGATCGGTCCCATGTCGCCCAACTAAGTATGAACACTTGTTCTAGGGCAGACATATTAAACAAATACTAGTTTAAAAAGAAAACATAATCAAAAGAACATTGGAAGATTGGTTACAATTTATTGCTTACAACAGCTACTTAGTTACAATTTATTGCAAACTAGCTGTTGCCCGCGGCTTCGCTTCGCGTAGTGTTTTGTATATGTATAGTTGTTAATTTAAGTAGTGTCACGTTTATTTGCCTTTTGAGACTCAATTTCCAGGTATATAGTGAAATCATATAAGACGTCCTTCTCAGAAACACGCTACCTATCTCGTAGACGTAGGTACGCGTCTTGTCCCGCTCTTGTCTCGCCACCCGCCGCTTTCCGCTTAACGCTGACTTTGCTGGGCCAGCCGCCGCCGCTCCGCCGCTAGATATTTCGAGGTGCTTTCACGCGTTAGCTAATTTTATTTATTTAACAATCGTGATGATAGAATCATTTATTTTATAATGTTTTATATTGTATTGCTAATATCTTCAACGAAACATTGCCTAATTCTTTTTATTATTTTTTTAAAGACATAAAAGCAGTTATTGTAGCTTAAATATAAAAGTTGGATATATACCGTCGCTGAATTTTTAATAGATCTTTCTAAGGCCGACGTTTTTGTTATACCTTGTTTTCACATGTATCAAACCGCTTCGTTAGCGCACGCCGTTAAAATAAAAAAACTCATCAGATGATTTTTTTTCGACTTGATTTTAAAATATCCTTATTTCGTATTCATAACCAATATTTACTAAAAAATATATAGCCTATGGCACTTGTCGATAATGTCGCTTTCTATTAGTGAAAGAATTTTTGAAATCGGATGAGTAGTTTTGGAGATTACCTCCTACATACACAATTACAGACTTTACTTCTTTATAATATTAGTATAGATAATCATGGAGATAGTGTTATCAATAACTATTTCTTAGTAGCTTAATTATATCCAATGACAGATTATTGTTTTATAAGGTTGTTGATTTAGATTTTTGTACGGTCCCAAAATTCAGAATCAGAATCTGAATGTTACTTTCCTGGCCCACCTACCGACTAGTAAGGAAAAAAACCGAACGCGACGCAAATCATATTTAGAGTAAGCCATATTTAACAAAATACATATTTTTTCGAAAAATACTATTTTAATAACACGGACAATACTACAAATATGCTACAAACTAACGCGCGGGGGAAAGGTTGGATTGGCATGGGAGAGGGGGGTTGGTTGGCTGGGGGCTTGCTTGTGTACCTGCCGGGAAAGTTTTGGGGTGACATAACCGATTTTTGAATATCACAATAACTCTAAAAGAACTCTTCGCTATCTGTATGAGTGTGTGAACAGCCGGGCAAAGGACGCTGTGGTTCGCGATAGATTCGGTATACACCGTTTCACCGCTTCGTAAGGGAGAGGACCGCGCAAGCGACCTCGAACTCGTAACCAATCGAGAGACCGGAGTTATCTGGTCACAATTGGAAGTAAAGGGGTGAGTGTCGGCCCGCCAGGTAACATTCCTGGCTATCTCGCTGTTAAGGCGTTGGACTCTTACGGCCTTGTGACGTAGCTAGATGGTGGACTTTTTTGTCCCCAAGTCTTCTACGCTCACTCCAGGGAGATAGAACGACTAATCGTTAAAACTTCCTGAGGTGACGGGCTCGCCCGCTGTAGTCGAAAACCCAAGTTGTACGAGTATGTACCGACATACATAGAAGCCTATACGTAACATATCCGGCTAGTAAAACTTCTCGATAAATAGCCACTTACTTTAACTCTGACCAATCGTCCGTGGAATTTCCCACTTAGCTATGAGATCAGATAAAAAATGCCTCTGCTCACACTTTCTTCGGAAAAATTTGTCACTATAATAAAATGCAGGGCTGTCCCAAGCGAAAATCTTTATACTTAAAATTATAATAATTATTCAGTATGCGAACTTTCTTGTCCGATGACTTCGGTTGGCAGATATATTCATTTACATCTCTTTATTGATTATAATAATACATTTACATAATGTCTTTCTATACGGTTCCAAGGATTTGCATATAATATCTGCGCTATTTCCCCGTCGAATCTTTTTCTATTGCTCCGCAACATCGAGAGTCGCATTTTTCGCGTTCTGCTGATGGAAACAGACAAGTCACGACCCGTATAATTAAATTGGCTGGCGATTTTATATAAAAAATAGGTAAGGGGTCATCCACATATTACGTAATCACGTTTTTGCGATTTTTCGACCCCCCTCCCCCAACCCTCAAGATTATGTAATCAACGGAATTTGCCGAAAATTTGAAGAATCGTGAATCCAGCGTTTGTAAAGTGTTTGAAGAGTCTTCCACAATTTCAAATGTCAAATTTCAAATTATTTATTGAGTTCAAATTATGAGTACATTCAATATACAAAAGTCTTAACCTAACTAGGCAGCCGCCTGTTCCAAGGTAGACAATTTATTTTAATTATCCTAAAAAATATATAATATTATATTTATATAAATAAACAAAATCATACTTAATGTAACAGAAATATCTTAATTACCTAATATAAATTTGTATGAAAATGTCATGAATATTGTCAATATTATTTTATTTTAAAACATGATAAAAATTAATATATATTTATATATGTACCTATTAATAAGTATTAATATGTATTAATAACATACAAAATAAATTCACAAAAAATAAAATAAAATTACATTTAGAAATCATCAATTTATATAATCAACAAATTCAAATTGAAAATATCGAAATTGATAAAACTTTATATCACCAACCACTATGGCTGACGTGATAAGCGATGAACTATGTGTCCTAGATTCCATGCAAATAGCCGATATTACCTACCCACCTGACTGTCAAACGAAATTCGCTGGAGAATATAATAGTACCATATTAAACCTTAATATACGAAGCATTAACAAAAATTGGGACCAACTTATGATATTTCTACATACACTTAATTTGAACATCGACGTGATCATCTTGACCGAATGTTGGATTAATGCTCGAATTCCACAGTTGGAAGGCTATGATTGCAGTCACACCGAAAATAATCGCAGTCGATCAGACGGCTTAGTTGTGTATACGAGATCATCTTTAAACGTATCCGTGAATGAGTTATATATAGATGACGCGAATGGGCTTCATCTACACTATAGTAATATCAGTATTGTGGCAATATATCGCTCTCCATCGCAATCCAATGCCACACAATTTATACATTCACTCATTTCAAACATAAAGCGCTTATGCAATGATCATAATAATGCCTTGAACACTGTACTTGCTGGGGATATTAATATCAATACCTACGGCCACCGATCGATATATGCTGATGATTACGAATGCTACTTGCACGAATTAGGGTTTATTTCCGCTATAAATACTCCAACCAGAGTAAATGGCGAAGTGCAGGTATGCCTAGACCATATATATGTCAGATCAAGGCACAAAGCCAAATCCGCAGTAATCCAGTCAACAGTGACCGACCATTACAGCACATTAATTGCAGTCTGTGGCCACAGATGGTCAGGTCGATCACCAAACCCGAAAAAAATTAAAATAGTCGATGAAGCAACCCTACATCACTCATTGTCCATGGAAACTTGGACCGATGTGTTAACAGATCTCAATGTAAACAGCGCTACTGACAAATTTTTAGAAATGTTCCAAACTCATTTGTCTAACCATACCACCATAAAAGCTATATCACATAGAACTAGAAAAATAAAACCGTGGATTACGCCGGGGTTGGTGAAGTCAATACATAAGAGGGATGCATTACATAAAAAAACCAAACGACATCCAGATAACATCAGGTTACAAAATTATTATAAAAGATATCGCAACTTATGCGCAAGACTAGTAACACAAACAAAGGAAAACTTTTATAGACAGAAGATCGAAGACGACAACTATAATCCTAAAACGACTTGGAATGTAGTAAAAGAGCTGAGTAATCTAAAAAGAACAAACAAAGGCAATATATCCGGGCTAAACATTGGCAATGATAAAATAAAAGGTGAAGCCAAAATAGCAAGCGCACTTAATAAACATTTTTCGGGCATCGGAAAGACTCTAGCGTTAAAAGTATGTGACCATTTGCAAGCTACTGAACAGCAAATTGCGCAAAGGATTGATACGACCAACAACAATCCATGCTTTACAATAAAATATATTACTGAAGACGAAGCTTTGAATGTAATAAAAAATATGAAGGTAAACTGTGCAAAGGGATCAGACCGGATATCTGCTAAAACACTAAAAGTTTCAGCTAAATATTTGGTCACTCCTATTACGCATATATTCAACTGTAGCATAGAAAACGGAATCTTTCCAAATGCATTTAAGTCCGCAAATATTACCCCGATATTTAAATCAGGCGATAAATACGATCCCAACAACTATAGACCTATTTCAGTGCTTGGCGTGCTATCAAAAATTTTTGAAAAGCTCATAAACAATCAGCTCTGCTCTCATCTCGAAAAAAACTTGCTGTTATCGGACAGTCAGTTTGGGTTTAGGAGAAATAAAGGAACCCATGATGCCATATTGGGCATTACGGAATGCATTACAAACCACTTAGACAAAAGCAGAAGGTGTCTTGCAATATTTTTGGATCTTGCGAAGGCTTTTGATACTATCTCTCATGAAATCCTACTTAAGAAATTAATAAAGATAGGCATCAAAGACAGAGAACATCAGTGGTTTCGCAGCTATCTTTCTGAGAGAACACAGCGGGTTCGGGTTGGTGACACTCTCAGTGAAGAGTGCTCTAATAGTTATGGCGTTCCGCAGGGTAGCACTCTGGGACTTACTCTGTTTCTGATCTATATAAACGACTTATGTGAGCTTGATACTGGGGGGGAGATCGTGACATACGCCGATGATACGGCCATCATACTTGCTTCAACCAGTTGGGAAAGTGTTTACAATATGGCTACACATGCGTTGAAAAAAGTGAAAAACTGGTTGGATAGCAACCTGCTAACCCTGAACGTGGGTAAAACAAAATACATGACCTACAGCATATATTCTCGACAGCAACCAGCGCCCACCTTTAAATTAAATTTGGAAGAAGACATTGTCCATAATACAATAGAACGCGTCAATATCATCAAATATCTAGGAATTGAAATCGTTCCTTATCTCCGATGGAATGTACATATCAATAGTATTTCAGGGAGGATTAGAAAATTTATTTATTTATTCAGAAATCTCAGAGGTGTGCTAGATGTGAAAACCCTACGATCAGTATATTGTGCATTGGCTCAGTCGCTTATGTCCTACGGACAGATTGGCTGGGGTGGTGCGGCCGGGATGCACCTGGACCCGTTAATTAAGGCCCAAAAGGCGATAGTTCGCGTCATTAATAGGAAGCATTATTTATATCCGTCCGATGAGCTTTTTAAGGCATTCGACGTCTTGGATGTGAGACAGTTATACGTGAGAAATATTGTTACGCATTTCCATAGCTGCACTGATCGTCATTCTTCGCTAAACCACTCATATGACACCCGAAATAAAAATAGACAATCCCACCAGCGAGTGAATACGAGATTTGCACAGAGGCATTACGCGTTTCTCGCACCGCGTCTTTATAATTCCTTCTGCTCCTTCTTGGGGAAGGCTAAAGTGCAGAGTTCAATTAGTAAATTGACTCTGAAGAAATATATTTTCAAGTGGCTCATGACGAAAGGTAGAAGCCAGTGCGAAGAAATGGTGACTCACATCCTGACCTAGGCCGTATTTGTCACATCTATTTATTTATCTATTTACCTCTTTGGGCTTTTATTGGTGGGTCTAGGTGCAATATGGCCGCGCCGCCTTAGTTCGATATTGCCATGTATCATCAGTGACTGTGCCAAGGCATAATGTATGGATCTCATAGTTTTCATATCTGAAACATTTCTGCTACTCCTGAGGATATATATTGGTTTACGGACCTTTTCGGCGACCTTTTCGATATGTATTTGCCACCGGAGATGTTTATTCGACATGAACACCTAGGTACTTTACAAAATGCACACGCTCAATTTGTGCACAGTTACAATCAAGACTGTCGCTTTCGTGTAGGACTAGGTCATAAATTTTGTGGAGGTTGCTGACGAGCATCTATGCTGAAGGCTACAAGCTTGTTTTATCTACGTTTCGGCGTTGACAGATTGTGGTCAGGCCAGCCCTTGACACTTTTCATTGCGGCAGCTGCCTTGTTGCATACACTTTCCCAACTATTCGATTCGAGTGGGAGGGCAGTATCGTCGGCGTGGGATAGTATATCTGCGTCAACGTCCATTTCACAGAGCCCATTTGTGTAGAGTGAGAGGGGAGTCGGTCCAGGAGTGCTTCCTTGTGGGACCCCATGATTATTGTGGAGACTATTACTGGGTGAATCGCCTGCCTGGGTACGCTGTTTTCGGGATCCAATACAGCTGCGAAACCAGTTTAGTTCGATACCTGTAATACCATATTTCCCAAGTTTCATTAGGAGCATTTCATGGGATACTGTGTCGGGGGCTTGCGCGGGGTCGGGAAGTACAGTAATACACTTTTTGTTGGCGTCTACATACCTAGTGATATGCTCTGACATTTTTAGTACTGCATCTTGTGTTTCCCATTTTTGGATCTGAAGCCGTATTGGTTTTCGGATGACATGTGATTGGTTTCTAGATGATTACAGAGTTGTGTAATTACTAATTTTTCCAAAATTTTTGCTAAAACATCGGGTACTGGTATCGGTCGATAATTTGAGGGATCAAACTTCGGTCCATATCTGTCACCTGATACTTGATAAGAAAAATATTTTTTCGGTGATTATGTTTAAAAAAAAAAATAAATGATAATATTATATTAATTAATTAAATTCACAAGTATATGTGCACAGTAAGAAACCTTTTTAGGCGACTTAACTTAATTTAGTGATCAATTTAGTTATATATTAATTTATATATTTATTTATTTAACTTATCTATAAACTTAAATATGTTCTTTTTCTTTATTTAATATTAGTTCTTTATTTATATACACATTTATATATTTATAATAACCTTAAAATTTATAAGAATGAATGAGCAATCGGAATGAATGAGAAAAAAAAAAAAAAAAAAGAAAGAAAGTGAAGTCACTATGATTAAAGTCTTAAATACTATCACCCCAGAACAGATATACAATCTAGTGGGGGGATAAAATCCACACAAATGCAATCTTATCTGCTTCGCAAAAATCAATTGTATTGTTTTTGGATAATTTTATAAAATAAAATAAAATAAATAAAATATTACTACATATACTATTATGTTTTTATTATAAAGATTCAATTATTAAATAAGGTGTTCAATATCTGCATTTGTACAATTTAAGAGGTAGGCACTCAAACTATTTTTAAATTTATATGAATTTAACAACTCCGGATCCTTCGTGAACATTTTGTTTTTCTTTTTAAACTGCCCCCACTCCTCATCGGCCCGGCGCTGTGCCTCCGGTCCCGAAAGGAGTGAAAACGCTTTGGGGTGTGAACTGAAAAACTACATGTGTAAATCCGCCATAGTTGATGCGCCACACGACCACGTTAATCTTTCCGCGGTGGAGTTGGAGCGGCGACGTGGCTAGTCCAGAGTTGCAGCAGCGACGCAGAGCGGCCACCGGCTTGCCAGCGCGCGCAGGAACAGGCCCGGCCGATCGGGCGACTCAACCGCAGACGAGCGCATGGACTATCTACACACCGCGCGAAGGGTATCTTCGTCGCGGCACTGCGCTATTTCCGTGCAGGTTTAGACAAAAAAAATGCAATGCAGTAACCAAAGTTGATTAGGTACGTAATCAGGACGGGCAACCCCTCCTTTCCCCCACGTAATCAAGCGTAAGCCTCAGCTCCAATCCCCCCTCCCCCTGGGTGATTACGTAATATGTGATTGGCCCCTAAATCGCCCGTGGTTGGAGGGTTAATTTGACATTATTGCCACTATTTTTTTCGGCTATGTTATTCCATTTGACATTTATCGATTGTCTTGTCAAGTTTTGTTTTTATGACCATTTATACCATACCTAATCTTTGTTCACGTCATTGAATATATTATACTAGCTGTGCGCTGCGGTTTCACTCGTTGTTTAATTTAAATTAAATTCGGATTATCAATTAATAATTTAGAGTACCTACTTTGGCATAGACAATATTTTAGTCATATTTTCGTGTGCTATTCGTATACTCGTATACAGGTTTTCGCCGCAACCTGATCTAAATAAGGCATGCACAGTTCGGCTCTTTTCGGTAATGCTCGGCTCTCCTCAGGCGGCCGACCTCGGTCCCCGGCCCACCGCGAGCATCGTGTCGCATCGCCTTCCCGCGCTATTACTTCGTTTTCGCTTGACGTTCTTTTTGCTCGGCTTCTAAAGTCAGCAACGTGGCGTTAAATAGCATATAACCTTCCTCAAGAACTGGGCTATCAAATGCAAAAAAAACATTCCACTCCGAGGTAGTTCCAGAGATTAGCTCGTTTAAACAAAAAAGCAAACTTTTCTGCTTTATTATTAGCATAGATCTCGTTTGACATTTTAATTTGGGGGCTATAAACAAGATAAAAAACGTAACGTTTTACTATAAACTTTTTACTATAATAAGATTCCAGAGCAAATAAAAAGCTTTGGAGAGGACCAATTTAAAAAGATTATTGTAAATAATTTGGTATTGTTAGAGCTTCAGTCCACAACAAAAAAGTAATTTCTACAGAATCGAAACCGCAAACTCGCTCAAATCTACACGAGCCAGCTGCAGTTGATTTCCAACTAAATTCGACATTTTACGCACAGTCAGGTGATGACTAATATCATTTCTTCTGATCGATACGAAATTAATACACATTTCTCACCCCACTCAGAACTATTGCGTCACTGCTTACAATATAAAACGCAGTACATTTCGATCGATCGATATCATTCCCTGGAGGGCAGTATCCGCGCAATTACAAGTACTCGCGCTCTACACTTCACTTCGAGTCAACAAATCACGTATAGTATACGCGACTACCATTATCTTCGAATCTATCGCGGCGCTTCAACTTCGGATACACAACTACGGCTTCACCTCGCGCCCACACTACCTACACAACGGCGAAATATCAATCAAGGCGTTACGAACTGGCAACCTACTACAGACCTTCTGATTAAATACTTCAACTTCAACATCCACGACTTTCAATAACGGAGAAAACTTCCTGATGAGAACCACCCTTCGCTCACAATCAATTGGAGTCTAGTGAAGGGTGGCCACTCTCACAGTATGAAAGCCAATTTATGGTATAAGGGAGTTTGAATATTCTGAGTTTATTTTCTATGTTGATGATTAGTATAATTTGTAATTTTTTATACGTAATGGTACTATGATAGCTGACATTCTAGCTCTCATATAATTTATTTTACATCTATTCATTATAAAAAAAAATACGAAGTATATTGTTGGATTGACAATAAAATAATTGATTGTTCTGCATAGAATTTGCATTTCTATTTTAATATAATATTCTCCCTGACTATTAAATCACTTTAGTATATTTTGATTGTTTGTATGTAGGTAATATTGTATATAATTTTACAGCTATGACAACTATCATGATAGTTATGTTTTTAATAATTAAATTTTGTAGCATTTAATTTTGTGACGCATTCAAGTATAGAAATGCCTATCTACTGGAGTAGTTGATTATGTTGCATTGTATTGTATTTATTAATGTTTATACGACTTATGTTGACCGGGCTTTCTCCTGTATGTAGCTGAGCAGCAACCCTTATTTTTTCCTACAAAAGGAGAGGAACGAGTGAGGGAGGATCAAGGGGAAGTGAAGTGGGAGGCAGGGATTGTACCTCGGGAGGGAGGGATTGTGCCCCGGATAATACTTTGAAGGCGCGAAACTAATGATGGCTTTCAATCAAAGAGCGAACACTTTGCGGCCCGCAAAGGGTCAACTCCTAACTTAGACGGGTAGTCGAGCAGAAGGGTCTGTTACCTTTTTACTGACTTATCTTTCAAGTCTTTGTAGTTAAAGGGATTAGTAACGGTTACAGTCTGTTTATTTTGTGAAATCGTAGACTATCGCGGTTGTTTGACTTTATAAATAAGATAAAACGTTTCGGCGAAGTTGCAACCGCCGTTGTCCAGGGTTGACGCGGTAAATTCGTTTTATCTTGATTATAATGTTTATTTCATTATTTTCCATCTTTTTTTATAGTCGTTTCTTCATGACTCAAGATCATGATCACTACTCAAGGATATTATCTTTCCTTCACAATACAATACAATACAATTTAGTTCTGCTCTAGTAGGTAGGCTTTCCTACACTTGGATGCGTCTTTGACTCAAAATTGTATGTAATGTAATTAATTACAGAATATTAACTATCATGATATAGATATGACAATATAAATTAATTTTAGTAATTTATAATCGGTTTAAAAACCATTGATAAAGAGAAAATAAACTAATAATCAAAATTGCTGATCAAATAAAGAGCTCAATATATGATAGACTAGTTGCGCCCAGCGGTTTCACCCGCGTGGTGATGGAAAATTGTGATAATGATGATAGAAAACCATATATCTTTATAAATTATAGCCTATGTGTTATTCTGATGTTTAAGCTATATTATTGTAAAGTTTCATCAAAATCCATTCAGTAGTTTTTGCGTGAAAGAGTAACAAACATCCATACATACATACAAACTTTCGCGTTTATAATATGATGGTGATAAAAATAGATAATCGTATACTAAAAATATCCTAAATTTAAATTAATTGTCAAATCTAGCAATATAGCCGTCGTCGATAAAAATAAAATTAAAAATTACGCTCTTTGGCAAAGTTGATTAACATTAATTTTCTATTATTTTACATTAGGATGCTCTTGGAATATGAATTCAGCATTATCCAAATTTTATAAGTCATATACTGGATTCTTGACTAAGCCATTAAATAATAATTTTTTGAATTGGTTCTCTCCAAGACTTCTGATATGAGTTGGGACCTTATTATATTATTATTATTATTTATTATTATTATTATTTATTCTTGACAGGTAGCTTTGCTGATACGTCCAGATCAGATCTTGTAAAGCTAAACAATATTAACAAAATAATATAAACTTTATTAATAAGTTTTTAAATTGATTGACAGAGATTGCACTAATCACTTTAAATGGTAGATTATTTCATATGTCCACCACTCTATTTGGCAGAACGTTCTTAAGAGAATTAGATTTAAATTTTGTACGGTTGAGTTTTTTTTGTGACCTCCAAGATTTGTGTTGACGTTGAATTTGTAAATATTCTTCAGTGCAGGTACATCGTAATAGTGTGTTAGAGTTTTATATGTCTCAATCAGGTCCCCTCTTTCTCTTCTTTGTTTGAGTGTAGTAATTCCAAGTAATTTCAAGCTATCTTCATAATTCCTATTCTTCAGGCCCACTGGCATTTTGGTTGCTCTTCGCTGAACCTTTTCCAGAATATCTACATCTTTGCAAAAGTAAGGGTTCCAGATCTGATAGCCATACTCAAGAATAGGTCTCACATATGCCTTGTAGATCTTGATAAAAACCTCTATCGATAGATGTTGGAAAGCCTTCCTTATTAGATAGAGAGTAGAGTTGGCTCTTTTTGCAATTATGTGTTTCTCCCATTTGAGATCATCAGTAATTGTTATTCCAAGATCTTTTTGTTGCTTGACTGCTTCTAGTTGGGCGTTTTCTAAAAAATATTGTTTGTTGGGGTTGCTTTTCCCGATATGAAGCACTACACATTTCTCAACGTTTAAGGTAAGCAACCAATCTTCCGTCCACGCTTTGATCTTGTCAAGATTTTGCTAAAGCTGTCCTCTGCATAGAATAGGTTTGGCGAAGAAGTTTGTGTCATCGGCAAAGTAGCTGCTCTGCGATGTGATTGAGGCTTGAAGATCCTTAATATACAAAGTGAACAAAACTGGACCCAGCACTGACCCTTGGGGTACACCACTGGATACAGTGAAATATTTAGATTTAAAGTCGCCTACTTTCACTTGGAAGGTGCGACCAGTTAAGAAGTCTGATATCCAACTTAAAATTTTCCCTCGAATTCCGAGATGTTCAAGTTTTTGCAAAAGTCTTCTTACAGGAACTAACACAGGCTTTGGTGAAGGAAAATGTTGCGCACAATGTTGATCAAATTTATTTCTGGTATTGTGTTGATGGAAATCGCTATTCGCCGGGACATCCGATATGTGCTTACGAGCGAACATAATATTTTAGTGGATATAATAGCACGAGTGCATCGTCATGTTTCACGACTCGATGAAAAACGGCGATGAAAGACTGCGTAAAGTCCTTTTTTGAAGGATAAGAATTCTCATCGAATTTGCTGCCATTACCCAAAACATTAGGCCATATGTCATCAAAGAATGGAAATAAGCAAAGTAGACAGATTTAGCAGCCTCAAAGCCGCATAAATTTGTAGTCTTTTTTATTGCGTAAATAGCCCTACACAGCTTTTTACTAAGCTCTCCTTAGTGATCGGACCATTGCAATTTTTGGTCGATATGCAAACCTTGGAATTTAGTAGAAGAGACATTTTTTCAATTCGTCTGTTCCAAAGGATAAGGCTATATTATTCGAGTCGGACGGCCGTAAAGAAAAACACATTGTTTTAGATTTTGAAACATTCAACGAGAGTTTATTAACTTGGAACCAGACAGCAAGTCTATTCATCGTTTCGTTAATCCTTCTTTCAAGCTCGTCTCTATTTTTATCGCTAAAAAGAAGGGATGTGTCATCGGCGAATAGGATATAAACCAGAAAAAGAATGGGGCCGAGTATAGAACCTTGAGGGACACCTTTGGAGATATTTTGTGGGGTGCTTTTGCTACTTTCCACTTGCGTATTCTGGGTACAACCTTGTAAGTAGGACTGTATGAGCGCTAATTCCCTATTCCTAATCCCGCAGTGTTCTAGAATCTCTAGTAGAATTTGATGTTCTACACAATCAAAAGCCTTAGAGAGATCACAGAAAATGCCAACTGTTTTTTGCTATTTTGAAGGCTTAGTAGTGTTTTCTTTATGAGATTAGCAATAACATCTTGAGTTGAAATATTTTTTTGGAAACCAAATTGTTTAATGCCGTGAATATTATTTTCTGAAAATAAATTAGTCAATATCTTGAGAATATTTTTTCCAAGAATCTTGCTAAAAATTGGCAAAAGCGATATAGGGCAATAATTAGCCATGTTGTTCACAACATCCCTTTTTGTAAATAGGTATCACTTTTGCCATTTTCAATTCCCTGTGAAAGAATCTATATTCCAAACAATGATTAAAAATAACCCACAATTCGTCTGCGATGCTAGTGACAGAACTCTTAAGAATTTTTGTGGAGATATTCCACGGATCAGTTAAATTTTATATCTTTGGCAACTTTGACTATTTCCTCGGGAGTGGTAGTAGAAAACCCTAATGATATTGGGTTTCTATTGCAATAGCTATAAAGTAAGCTTAAAGCTGTGCAGTGTGCTGTGTTTAAATAACTTAAATTTCTAGGTATATTAATAAAATAATCAAGTGTTCTGCGACTGTTCCCGCGTCGTCTATATGCTCGCCATCTACTGTGAGATGCAGTTCGTTATTGACTGGCATATAGCGCCAGTCAATAACAGATGACATCTCTGCCCTAATTTTGTTATCAGAAGTATGAATACTATTTTTTAAGTATTTCTGCCTGGCAACCCACACAACTTTTTTGTAAGTTTTTCTTATAGGATTTAATATAATCAAAAACAAAGCTTTCATTTGTTTCTTTTTTTGATTTAATTTAAATGCAACATCTGCGCTCTGGCCTATTTGAACGTGGATAAGTCAGTTTTTGGAATTTTATATTCACATATGTTTCAGTAGAAAACGACGTTATTCGTTATCTAACTAAGTTAGATACCGAATAACTCGCCGCAAGGCGATGCAAGGCGATGGCCTCTAACGGGCATGTCGGCGGAGCCAGACAGTAGATTGTCTTGTCTCTAATTATTCTACGTTCATCCCACGGCTGAAAGAATGATCACATATCGTTATTCCAGCCTGGGGTGACGGATTCGCTCGTTGTAGTCGACAACGCCCTACTACTGGGGTGACGGGTTCGCCCGTTGTAGTCGACACCGCTCAACCTGCCCTCCAATACCGTACGCACCCTGTATCGGCAATACCTTGAGCCCATCTATAGGTCTTTAATATTATTCTGGGTGTTTATGTTACTCAGCAGAAGCCAGATATTAAAATTAATTTTATGTAAATTCCTTTGAAAGCGTTATCCGTCATCTCCCCTTCCTCGCAGATAGATAAACCCCGAATGGATAGACAGATAGATACAATAGATAGATATAAAAGACGGCGTTGCCAGCCCCCTGCGCAAACACGCACCTGCCTTAGTAGACCGTGAGCTCAGTGCAGGTATTTTTATCTTATTTTGTATATATGTATAAGTCTAGTAGTAGTAGTAGTTGTTGTAGTTTTATTTCACTCAAGGTATGTCACAAAAAATATTTTGCTATTCTTAAAATATGTTGTTTTGCGTGATTTACCTTTAAGGGTTCTCTAGACGATCAAGCATACTTGTCAAGCCTAGCGTCGCGGGCTGGGAGGGGGATCGTGAACCGCAGGAAATATGCAAATATTTTTTTGTAATATTTACCAAAAATGCCTAATTTTGTCGTTTTATACCAGGGACTCACGTCATTCATTAATCAATTACGTCTAATAAATGTGACTCCCTGGTATAAACTACAAAATTAGGCATTTTTGGCAAATAATACAAAAAAATATTTGCATATTTTTTGCGATTTACGATCCCCTCTCTGCCAGCGACGCGAAGCTTGTCAAGCATGCTTGATAGTCTATAGAGCCCCTTAGAGGCATCTTGATATACAGAGTTTTTTATTAGTGACATTAGTGACTTAGACACGAATACAAATCTACCGTCTAACTAAGCCGAAATGCCCGTCAGAGGCCAACGCCTTACGGCGAGGACCCGGAAAAGGTACCCAGTGGGTAGCCTCGTCATCTGAATACCAGTTTTGGAAGGATATCTCCGTCTGGAATTACCCATCAGGATACCTCCAACCTCCCGACTGGTTATGGGTTCGAAGTCGCATTCGCGACCTCTACCTGCCGTATATTCAGCGGCGATTCAGTTTGAATTCGGACCACATCATTTTCCTGGCTCTAAATTCAGGATCAGGTAGCCAATTGGTCATTTCAAGAGTACTTGACGGCAGGTCAACATCTACCCCCGCTGCTTGAGAAACAGTTATTGTCATACTCTCCTGACTCCTTCAGTAATTAGTTAGTGTACATACCGATTAGCTGTCGCGCACGGCAAACTGTCCAGTAGCGCCAGATAGCATTCCTCAGGGGTAACCGATCCACCAGCCGTGAGGCCTGAGACGCGAGAGTCCTACCCATGTTAGTGTTCCACACGAGGAGGCTTGTGAATAGTAGTTAAATCGTGCGTTGAACCGATCCGAAAACACATTGGATCTTATAGACCAAGCTGCACGAAACCGTTCGCTACCAATACGCTATGTCCTATAACAACTAGAGCTGTCCACTACAACGGGCGAACCCATCACCTTAGGAAGTTTTAACGAAATATGATCGTTCTGTCTCCCATGAGGTGAGCGCAGAAGACTTAGGACAGAATAGTCCACCGTCAAGCTTTGCCACATGCCCGTAAGAGGCCAACGCCTTATCCGCGAGGTATATTACTCCAGTTGCGACCAGATTACTCCGGTCTCCCGACTGGTTACGAGTTCGAGGTCGTTGCGCGGTCCTCTCCTTTACGTAGCGGTGAAACGGTGTCAACCGAATCTATGGCGGACCACGGCGTCCTTTATTCGGCTCTTCACCCGGAATCGGGTAGTCGATGGTCGTTTTAAGAGCAGTAGCCGTAAAGTCAACAACTAGCTCAATAGGCAACAGTACTGTTTCCAGACTCTTCCGACTGTTAGTCAGAATGCACAATCAATTGGCTTACGTCGTACGGTGCGCAAACCGTCCAGAAGCGCCAGAAGGTTGACTCCTAGGGAAAACTAGCCCTAAGGCCAGAGACCTATCCGGGCTCGTACTACGTGCGTGGAGGTCGCCGGATGGGTGTTGACCCGTGAGTGTGACAGACCCCGAACAAATGGGTCTTCGTGCCAACTCATCAAGGGCCCATTTGCTCCCACGTCCTATAAAACTCCATCCGATAACACTCCGCCGTGACACCTTGAATACTAAGTCAGCGTTGCCATCCTAACGGCCACCTGACCAGTAATGAACACCCTGAACTTTTAGAGGCCGCGTAGTTTTATCCCACTCTACTGTACTATTGCTGACCTTAAACAAAATGAACAATGGTGCCTGAAGTGAGCTCTCTGACTACGTTGACCCTCATCAATCTTTTCCGTAGTTAACACGTAACCTCTGATTATGGCTAGCGTGAATTAATTACGACGAATTGTGGCCGAGTTATTTTTGAATTTACGCCTTACTAATACAGGACCACATTGTGATGGACATCTGGCCAAGTAGAAAAGATATAATAGAAATCATCTCATTTTATTTACTAATTTTTATTTTATTTAACTATAAGCTAACTAATATGCTATACAGCTCTGAGAAACTGGCAGATGATTGGCACCTGATGAAAGTTCATTTAAGTCAGTGTTCGCCAACCTTTTTTTGAACCAGGGACCACTAAAACTTTTACTTCCCTAGACCACCAACCGATCAAGAAAGAAAGTATTGTGAACGCCCTAAAAAAAACTCGAGATGAAGACCGAAATATATATATTGAGCCCCCGAGACGATTTAAACCAAGGGTGGCCAACCCGCGGCCCGCGGGCCGCATGCGGCCCGCCGAGTGACAACTTGCGGCCCGCCGACCCTGAGTCACGAATGCGCGGGGTGTGAATTCATTACCAGGAACATTACAAATGGAAAGTTGTGAAATACGTTGTGATGCACAGTTAAAGAAAAAATTTCATCAGATTTGCTTAGAAGAGTTCTACAAAACTTATTTGGACAAAAAAAAATATCCGCCTATTTACAAACATGCTCTGCCTATGATCTCTCTATTCGGAAATACTTACGAGTGTGAACAGCTTTTTAGTCGTATGAAGCACATCAAATCCAAAGAGAGAACCCGAATTACCGATGAGCATTTGGAAAACTGTTTGCGTCTAGCTACGACCTCAGTTGAGATCGACATTAAGGCGACTACCTCTCTCAAACAGTGAAAAACTGACATTTTGCAATCAAATTTACGTGACTCCCGCGAACATTTAAATAATAATAAAAATATGAGTCTTGTAGGAATTTTTTCAATATTTTGTTCTACGATGTCGAATTTCAATGTTTTGATTATTTTCTTAATAAAATTAAATAAAATCTGAAGTCATCGCTTTTTTGTAAATAGCATTTTTCTTGGAATCTATAAGGGTTAGCAACTTGAAACCATGTTGGTAATGAGTACGAAGTAAATGTTCAAAATTTAACATTGCTTTATTTTTAATTATTTTACTTTTTCCAGTACAATCTTCCAAAAAACCAAAAAAATATTTTTTTGACAAACGCACCTTTAGTAAAATGGTATGCTGCACAAGCGAAAATAGTCCTTCTTGGCAAGTCCAGTCCGTGCGGGGCCGCATACTCTGACGGTATTGCTTTGGGCTCCGCGTCGCTTTTTTTTTACAATTTAACGCGATCTATTTCAAGATATTATTTTGCAAAAAGGTGCTAACTTGGAATCGATCACAAAACATGGGGAAGAAATATTCATTAGCATCCAATAATGCATTCAAAATATGTATTTGGGCTGATAGAATCAAAACGATGAGTTTCAATGTAGCAAATTTTAATAATTTCAATCCATCGACGCGGCGCATCTAGTCGGGCGACAGCTGTGGCGATAGGCGGCAGGGCTTCTCAAGTAGCAACCCAGCATGAAAATTCCAGCGATGTTTTTTAATTTAGTGGTATAAAACCCGTTTTTTATATTTTTAGCACAAAGAGGGCTCGAATGGTTGACCGTACATAAATTAACTGCAGCGATATACATTAAAATGCCACGGTAATTAAATTTCTTTAGGATTTCTATTACATATACCTACGTGTTTATTCTATATTCTGTATAGCAAATACATAAAATGTAGGGCCTTGAACTATACATTAATGCAGTATAGGTGCTTACATATTTGAGCACGCCGAGGCCTTTCTGAAACACTCCCATGTATGTTTAGCGTTTTTTGATGGTATCGGCGTAATGATTTTCAATATTTTTTCGATTTTTCCTAAACTGACGATATTGTTTTGCAGTTACGTGACTAACTGTGGCAGATATTGTTTTTCTTTTATTCTACAGTCATATGACAAAAGTGGTATGTTTCACTGATGATACGGTCTTGTTATTCATTGACAAAATGTGGTCATACTATTTTGAAAAGGCTAGTAAGAAAAAGACTAGTAGGACTAGTAGGAAAGGTAAGGTAAAGATTAGTAGGAAAGTAGTAGTAGTAGTAGTAAGTATAAACTAGTAGTAGTAGTAAGAGAAGAAAGTAAGTCAAGACTAGTAGGAAAAGCGTAATTGGAATAGTAAGTGTCCTAAGTAACTCCTTGTTGTAAAAATAATATTAGGTGAACGTTTACCGGCCTTTTTATCTGAAATTGGAACACATTGCTGTAAGAATAATAGTAATATGCGTATGATTATCGAACTTTCTACCAGAATTATAATATAAAATTGCATGTTGACCAATATAAAATAATGTTGACCAATAGTCAACTTATCTATAAAACTATTTCGTGATGATTGTGTGTGCCAAAAAAAAGTTGTTTGATGTTGTTCTGCAGCATCCACTACAATATAGCATAACGATTGATCTGCAAATGATTTTTATGTGTGTAAAAATAAGTAATCCTTTTTTTTTGTTGGTTATGCTCACGATGTTTTTGCTAAGCACTGTTTCTTATGCTCCTCTGGCATAATGATGTGAATCGTCACTTAACCTTCTTTAAGTTATTCTACAGTTATATGACTTATGCCCTATTACCTCTTAGTATGATGATATCAAATGTAGCTTAGTCTTTTTTGTCATTTTTGAGGCTGTTATTTATCCGAAGCGCTGCTCAAATCAAAAATTAGAATGTGATTGGGATATTGTAGCCCATTTTTTTACTTGAAGACATCTTAATTCCGTCATTTCTATTTTACAAAATGTTATAAAACTCTCGACATCAAAATCCACACCGTTTTTTTAAAATGAATAATTAGGTAATGGGTATACACCTATTCCACTTCTTTTTTACACATACATACTATGCGAGCGAGCACTGTATTTGAAGCTCACGAAGTTTTAATATTACTTTGTCGAAAAAATCATTTTCATTCTGCTCGACTTAACGTGTTGTACCAAAATGTTTAGCCTCAATCACGTTCAGTGTAGTACCGATACCTGAGATCTTAGATTTTTTCCAATAACACTTAATAGAAATTGTCGAAGTCTCCTCGCTTCGATGATTTAACCACATTAAAAATGTTACGCCATGTTTTCAGCCACCTTTGCTGGCGGCACAATCTTCGCAGGCTAAATTCAAAATTTCTACGTCCTTTTCATCGCATGCTAAACTGCAATGATATGGTTTTGCACGTACGCGATGTTCTGGTGCGATTCTACATTTAACTTTACAAATATCACCTGCTCGTTTAATTTGCACGTAACCAATAGCATCATCTCTCTTGCCGATAGGTAACAAACAAAAAAGACGATTCACGATATTAAAAAGGCGATTCACGTATTTTATTCATGGCATAAAAAAAACGTTTTGTACATCTGTTCGATTCACTGTATTCGCAATAAGTTAAATTATTTAGTTAAATTTGATTAAAAGAAATAATTAGGTATGTGGCTATTAACATTTCACTATTTATATATTACACAAAACTTAAAAGATTTGGTACTTGCGCCGCGTTTGCGAAATTGGTTATTATATGGTATCGTTAAATTAGATTTTCAAAATAGCTATGTCAAGCGGCCGACGGGTATAATTACTTACTTATGCATTATTACTCCTTGCATTTCGGCGGCAAAAAACACTATTATTCGAAAAATAATGGACTACTATAAATCCATCTATTTTAGGTAGATTATCCGATTGCCCTTTTTCAAATCCTTCGTCCATTGCACTGCACTTTATTAATTGAATACACTCTATGAACGTAACAGTAGGTATAATGCACGGACGAAACAAAACAAAATGAAATCCACTGACGAGTAGAGTTCGTTAATTCAGAGCAAAATACATACTTCAACCGCTGACAGCCGGCAGTACTCTAGTAACAAGAGCGCGCGAGCGATCGGAGTGTTGGAAAATGACGTCACACAGTCGCCGGCCGCCCGAGCGCCGGGTTCGATATTTACGGGAGTTTTAATGCTTGCAAACAAAAACTACTTGGTATTTTTGAATGAAACAAAAACTAATATATTTGTGTAAATAAAAGCTTTAATATGACGAAGTTGCAAGCGAATTTGCAGACCCAGTAACATTCTCCATTATATGAAATTTTATTATATAAAATTAAAAATATTTTTTTTTGTTGGTTATCCTCACGATGTTTTTGCTAAGCACTATTTCTTATGCTCCATTACCTTCTGGCATAATGATGTGAATCGCACTTGTCCTTCTTTACCCATTTAAGTTATTCTACAGTCATGTGACATGCCCTATTGCCTCTTGGTATGAGGATATCAAATGTAGCTTAGTTTTCTATATTCTTCGTTTTTTTCTGTGTAAATGTAACTTATGCCTTATTACCTCATACGGAAAATGAGATCAATTGATCTAATCGACATAGAGCCACATAAAACAACGTGTAAATAAATAAGTAAGTGTGCCAATTAATGCTTTTATTTTCCTGATTCTAGACCTGTTTCCATTTTCACGATATGACAATAAATAAAAAAGTTAAGTCCATTTTTATGCAATTTCAAACTTTAAACTGCTCTCGTGGGCACTTCGGTTTATGTCGCTTATACCCGATTACCTTTTAACCTTCGATATGATAATAAATTACAGAACTTGCCTAAATATTCTTATTCTGAAGGGGATATTGCCTATTATTCTATTGTTCAGTAGATCCAGAGATTACTTCCTACAACGTCACAAGCTTTACCTCTTTATAATATTAGTATAGATAGACGACACGGTCGCGGTTACATACCTATGTCGAATTATCTCTTTAACTATTTATGCAGTAAAAGGAAAAAGTGTTTTGTTTTAAACACTTAAGACGATAAATTTCCCTTTTTTGATAATAATTCATAATTGTTGATAATATGACCAATAAACATGACCTAACGATTTAAATTATTTTTTTAATTTGAAAAACTACTTTTTGTGACTTAAATATAAAAGTTACACATATGCTGTCGCTGACTATTTTGTAGGCATTATCAAGCTCTACAACTTTTTTCTAGAACTTAATCATATATCTCTCATCGTTAAGGCAGCGTTAGTTAGAAACGTTTTCGTTCGACCGTTTTTTCCGACTTACTTTGGAAATCCTACTACCACGAAAAAGTCTTTACATTTTTCGGAATAATATATAGCCTATGACACTCACAAATAACGTGGCTTTCTATTGGTAAAAGAATTTTCAAAATCAGGTCAGTAGATCCAGAGATTACTTCCTACAACGTCACAAACTTTACCTCTTTATAATATTAGTATAGATTACTGCTGCCACAGCGCCGCCGACCGCGATCTTTAGCTGCGAGCGCATGTCCCAATGGCGACGTCACATGTCGCATTACGCGCCGTGGGCGACGACAGCGCTAATTTTACGCGGTGGTCGCGCGCAATCAAGTAGTTATAACCGTGTACTCATAGAGGGCGCTAAAAAATACCGTAATCGTACCCCGCTTCATTTCTCCCCTCGCCTGTCTCAAGAGAAAGTTGAATTTGATTTAGCCAATAGCGTCACCTTAATGAACTAAGTTCTGCCAAACAAAGTCAGACGTCACACTAACATTTCTTATGCGTAATAAATAAATAAATATGTATATTTCTTTCTGTTTTCTTCCTTTTAAATTGCCAACAAACAGTTGGTTGTGCGGCCCGGCGGGAAATCTTAAATCAAAAATTTGGCCCGGCCTCTGAAAAGGTTGGCCCCCTTGATTTAAACCATTTCCAAATTGAAGTCTGTCTGTGTGTCTTTGGGAGCTAATCATGGGCCCGCCATGATGAGGTGGCCACGATGACCCATGTGTTCAGGGTCGGTCACACTCACGGGTCAACACCCATCCGATGGCCTCCACGCATGGGGTGCGAACCTGGGTAGGACACTGGGTCAACCAGTCTCCCCTGGGAATCAAACCTCTGGCGCTCCTGGACGGTTTGCGCACCGAGCGGCGTAAGCCAATCGACTGTGCTCTCCGACTAACAGTCGGGGGAGTCTGGGAACTGTATTGTTTCCTATAGAGCGGGGGTGGTTGCCTACCTTACGGCGACTGCTCTTGAAATGACCATTGGCCATCCGATCCCGGTTCAGAGTCGGGCAAAGGACGCCTTGGTCCGCGATAGATTCGGTGCACACCGTTTCACCGCTTCGTAAGGGAGAGGACCGCGCAAGCAACCTCGAACTCGGAACCAATCGAGAGACCGGAGAAATCTGGTCACAATGGGTCTGACAAACGTTTTTTACTTTACATGCCAAATAAATCTACAAAAAAATACGAGAAAAACTGTGTTTTTACTTTTTTCATATCTTAAAAAATGGATGAGATATTTACGATCAAAGTGCGTATTTTCGGCCGAATGATTTTAAAATCGCGGGCGCGCGCTCACTAGCCGATGACGTCACAGCCTTGGTCATTCGACAGCTGCGCTCTCGTTCGCACGCCGCTACGCGGTAAAAATCTAAATTATAAAGTTCTCTGTGGTAAAAATGGGAAAAAATACTGTATTGTGCCTCAGTGCTTCAATTCAACCGTTAAAACAACTGGTAAACTCTTTTTTTATATGCCAGTTTTTATGTGACTTCCAGTTTCGAAGAAAAATCTTTGATATCAACAAATACTCACAGTGATTACGATGTATTAGATGAAACATATATTAGCGATTCTGAGGCTGATTTCGATAAGGAATCTTTTAAAACATACATGCAAAAAGCCGCTCTTTTATGTGTTTCTCGGGAGCCTCAGATGCTTTCAGGCATCCCAAAACAATGGTATTGTTGCATTCAGCTTTTAAGTGAATCTTGCAAATGCTCACCAAGAGATGTGATGGTAGTCCTAAAAAAGATCCGCGTATATCAATCCAACGCGTCACTTGCGCTTGATTTTGGTATTACAAGCGGTTCTGTTGGAATTATTTTTAGAAAAAATATTCCAATAATTTCATCTTGTATGAAAAGTCTTGTATTTTTTCTAAAATCAACACAAGTTGTGTCTAATATACCAATGCCATTTCGAAAGAGATACAGCAATGTCAAAAGTATTATAGATTGTCTGGAAATACAAATAAAAAAACCGACAGAAGCAGCAAAGCAAGCACTAACATGGTCAGAATATAAATCATGTAATACCATGAAATACTTGATATCCATAACTCCGGATGGTCTTATTAATTTTATTTCTGAGGGATATGGAGGAAGAGCATCTGACTCCGTCATATTTGAGGACTGTGGATATCTAAATTTGCTACCTAAAAATAGTGCAGTTATGGCTGATCGAGGTTTCAAGAATGTGGCTCATCTTTAGCAGCAAACAGAATGCACCTTGATACGCCCACCTAGTGTCAGCGCTAACATAACTCCAACAAAAAGTGAAGTACTAGAAACAAAAAAAAATGCAGCTTTGCGTATACATGTCGAGAGAGCCATCGGCAGATTAAGGAACTTTGGATTCTTGATGCCACATGCTACTGT
This sequence comes from Micropterix aruncella, assembly GCA_944548615.1. Lineage (NCBI taxonomy): Eukaryota > Metazoa > Arthropoda > Insecta > Lepidoptera > Micropterigidae > Micropterix > Micropterix aruncella. The sequence goes on from OX155973.1 coordinate 16,333,667, forward strand.
AGATCTTAAACACGTTGATTTATTAGACTACGTAATGATGACTGCCTGCGGTTTAGTTAATTTACATAACTCACTGTTTAATTTTTAAGAATGATTTTTCAGAATAAAAGACTTCATACAAATATACCATTTTATTTCTGAATATCAGTTGGGACTCCTATTTTAATAAGTTTTTCAAAAACACACTCCTTCCAAAACTTACTAATTTTAACAAAAAGATTCTGACAGTAGCTTTTATCGTATAAAACTTCGTAAACATCCACTTCTTTTGACACTTCAAAGTCTGCATGTGCAACACAAAAAAAACATTTTTCTTTTTCTGTTAAGAGCATCTGGGTCTGTACTTGTGCTAAATATTGCTTACCTAATGATCCATCTTTATAATATTTATTAACTGTTGCAGCTTTTGATGGACACTTTATTTCTATAACGTGAGTCTCAGTTAGTCCGTCTGGTGATGCTCCAAAAAATGGATAACTTGCACTGAGATAAAGTCCAGAGGGTTTAATCGAAATATTTTTTTTAATTTCCACTTCTTTTCTCACAATTTCTTCCAAAACTTTCCCTCTTTTCATCGCATCAGTTTCAATCAAAAGCTAAGCCCCAAATATTTCCTCAACAAAAGTTCCATTTTGTGTGCGGCATTGAGCAGCTTCATGAGTTTTCGATGCAGTTACTCGTCCATAACGCATTTCAAACCAAAGGTCTGAACTGGCTTGCGCCTTGGTTGCTGATTCGACGAGTTGGCATCTTTCATCTGTCATTTCAGTTATGCAATAATTTAAAAATGATTCAAAACTTAAATTTTCATTGCCTTCTATAAAAGTACATATAAGGTTATGCATGGATAATTTTTGTACCTCTGATTTATCTTTAAAGTTGTCCAGGGCTCGCCGCCAAAAGACACAGTTTACTGGGACGAGCCTTTCTCGAACCCAGCGATCTGCCCAACTTGAAGGTCAGTGACCTACTAAGTCTGGTAAGAAGTACCGGGCTACTAGCTGACAATTGACCTAACCACACAGTGGGTAGTTACAAAAGACCTTACAGATCTAGGTGACATCAAGGGCTGGAAACAAGCCCCCCACTCCATCTACTACTACTACTACTATCTTTAAAGTAGGCTGAAAGCTGACAATCAAGCCCAAGATCATTTATTTTTTGCACAATTTTGTCAATAAAGTCGTCGTTATTAGGTATTTCTGTGACCTTGTTATTTTGAGCAAAATCCTTGGCTTTGATGAACTTCAATGTAGTTCCAATACCTGTAAACATTACAACAATATAACAATATAATACGACATAACAATAATATAATGATAGGTGCTGTACTGGGTGTATAATAAACTACACCAGCTGTAACCTATTTTAAATCTCTATTAATCACCTGAAAGAGTTGCCTTCTTCCAGTAACATTTAACTGAAGTCGGCGACGGCTCCTCCGTTCTGCGGTGAAGCCACATTAAAAATGCCACAGAATGTTTACATCCACCTTTGCTAGCTGCGCAGTCTTCACAGGATATGCTTATTACGTCCTCTTCCTTCTCGTTGCATTGCAAAACACAGTGGTAAGGTTTTGAACGCACTTTGTGTTCAGGAGTTATTCGGCACTTGACGGTACATACGTCACCCTCTCTTTTTAACTGTATATACCCTATGGCGACATCTCCGTAGCTCTCTCTTCCTGACCTAGAACCATATAACACTTAAACAATTAAAAAAAAAACCTATACAAAACGTACGTTTTTAATGTACTATTAGAACGGCTTAACCGATTGTGATAAAACTTGTCTATGAACCACTGTTAAAAAAACAACATTCAAATTTAAAAAAAACGCATCGAAATCGGTTCACCCGTTCATGAGCTACGGTACTATCGACAGACATACAGACACACAGATAGACATACTGACAGATACACATAGCGGTCAAACTTATGTATAACACACCTCTTTTAACCAATAAAAATGATAAGTAAAAATTTGCGGCCCGCAAGTTGATCAGCACTGATTTCTGAACTATTATTTATTTTTATTAAAAAAAAGACTAGGTAATGCTTACTTAGAACATACATACCTTTTCATCTTTATTCCACGAATTTCGGCAGCTGTAAAATCCTGATTCTTCATGAAATATTGTGCCACCATTAAACTATCCACTCTTGGCAGATTGTCCGACTGACATTTTAGAAAACCTTCTTCCATTCTACACACTACACGTTTCACTTTAGTGTAATCGGATATAAAGGATAATTTATATTATTTCTTTGAAATACAAGCACCACTATAGCCAATAGGAAACGAAGACGGTCGGATCAACGCACTGACTGAGCGCCGCGCCGTGTATGCAGCGCGGGCTAACAAGGCTGTGACGTCATAGTATGAGCGCGCGTAATCTTTCAAATTTAAAAAAGGGCCTAAACTTCTCGTCGTTATAACTTCGGAAATACTGCATGTATTGAATAAAATAAAAACTAATGTAATGTACATGATCTAGGCTTTGATTTTAGGTGTATTTGATAGTAATATTTTGACCCTTTTGAGTTCTCCATTGGAAGCAAGGGCGCGAGGGTCGGCCCGCCAGGTAACACTGGCTATCTCGCGGTAAGGCGTTGGCTTCTTGCGGGTTGTGACGTAGCTGGACGTTGGATTTGTTCTGTCCAAAGTCTTCTACGTTCACTGCAGGGCGACAGAACGAGAAAATCGTTAAAACGTCCTGTGGTGACGGGCTCGGCCGTTGTAGTTGACACCGCAAGTTGTGTGTCTGTGGGCTCGATTGCGTTTCTCTTGAGCTAAAATCGGAAATTAGTTCATGTGAACGAGACAGAGCATTACGTCAGAGCGGAATGTGAAATAACCGGTTGTCACTTTTCTCATTAAAACTACCCACCGAAGATAAAGCAGCTAAATCTAACACCGCACGAAACTTATTCGGGCGTCTATAGTTTCGACTGGTAGTTTTGGTGATGTAAAATCGACGATAGTTCATTTCATATTCCGTTCTAGCGTAACGCCCTGTCTCGTTCGGTTGAGCTAAGTTCCTATTTTAGTCCACGAAGAAACGCAATCGGGCCCTTTGTGTATTCCTCCACGATAGAACCCAACTGAATTTTGGTATGCAGGCATCATTTGCTCATGTCAAGAGTTGAAAAGATTGTGGTTGAATCGGCATATATAAATCTCTAAATATTGGACGTAGAAACATGAAATTTATTACTCAGGATGTATAAAGTTTCAGACTAAAATCTTCTTCTTCTTCCGTGGGTTCCTATCTGCTTTATATAGAGTGCTTCAACTCCGAAGAAGGTAGACCTAGTACACAGGATGAATACAGTTTCAGACTAAAATAGTCTTCTTCTTCCGATATTCTTCTTGTTCAGTGGGTTTCTATCCCACCTTATCTAGAGTGCTTTAATAGATACCCAAGCACTTTGGATGTATAAAGTTTCGGAAAAAAAAATCTTCTTCTTTTGATGGTCTTCTTCTCCCGCGGGTCCTTATCCCGTCGTATCTATTGTACTTTAATAGGTACCCGAGTACTAAGGATGTATACAATTTCGGACGACAATGTTTATCTTCTTTCGATATTCTTCTTCTTCCTTGGGTTCCTATCCTACCTTATCTAGAGTGCTTTAATAGATACACAATTACTCATGATGCATGAAGTATCGGAAGAAAATTTTCTTATTTTTCCGATATTCTTCTCCGTCCGTGGGTTCCTATCCGGCCTTATCTAGAGTGCTTTAATAGATACCCAAGTACTCAGGATGTATAAAGTTTCGGACAAAAATATATTCGCTATCGGGAGAGGGATATTCAGATGAAACAATCTATTGCTACTTGCCGGGAAAGTCTTGGGGAGACACAACCGATTTTTTAAATTTGTAAACGCGCGCCATCGCACGCGGTCGAGTGGCGGAGCATGCGCGCTTTTTCTATCTGGCGATTTTTTTCGCTTGATCATGAATTTTGTTTCGCGAACCTAGATTTTGTTCTCGTAGGCCCCTGGTGGTCCGCAAACTAACAGTTGGCAACCACTGAATAAATAGTTCAATTGAGTCCTATACATTTACATATGTAAACGAGCTACGAGGAGCGTTCAAATTAAGGTAAGGGGCTCTCTAGACGATCAAGCAGTACACCGCAGGAAATATGCAAATATGTATTTTTTTATATGCGTTAATTAGACGTAATGGTTTTATGTTATCATGATTAATTTTGCTGTTTTTTTTCAATTGCATTCGAGCACTTTTATGGTATTTTTTAAGTAGTGGTAATTTAAATTATACATACTATATCCTTTCCACTAATAATACTTAAAATTCTTCGAGCGAATTAAAACCATTTTTTTCCTAAAAGAAACTCCTTTAGCAACTTTTTAAACAAATTTCCACCCGAATTATTTTAAGACTATCCGGTGGCTTTGTACCTTAATTTAAATTTTAATTTATGATTGGTATTTTGCTGGTGCCTGTCCGAAAACTTTTTATATTTAGTCTCTTTTTTTTATAAAACTCAGTCAATTACTTGAAGATGATGTAATAGTGACAGCCCTTAGCCGTTTAAAAATGGGTCGACACAACTTTATCCTTTTCACCTTTGCAAATATACGAATTGCTCTCTTTTGAATTATAAATATGGGTTCTCTGTGGCTGGCATATCAATTTCCTCAAATTGTAATGGCATAACTTAGAATAGCTTCTGTGTAGCTGAAGTAAACATTTCTTGTTTGTATTTCATCCAGGGACCTTCTTGCAATACTCAAAGCGTAACATACCCGACTTAATCTACTCTTGAGGTTTTCACAGTGGAAGCTCCACTTTAAAAGTTCGCTGACACGAACGCTTAAAAACCATATTTATATGGCGCTATTTCCTCAAACTCCCTTTATAAAGGGAGTTTGAGGAATAGCAATGTCATTTATTGACTGACTACTGAATCACGATTTAGATTTCGGTGATTTGTAAAATGTACGAATTTAATTTTCGATGCATTTAGTGAAAGGTTGTTGCTCTCAAACCAACTATAATGTTTGGTTAGATCACTATTCGCGTTAATCATTTTTCCATATCTTTACCGGTAACAAACTATTATCATCGGAACATAATACACTGGTAAATTATTTACACATACTAATATTTAAAAAAAAATAAAAACACGACTGCCGGTACAGAAGTGAACTATAATGTTTATAACTATTAAAAACAATTTGTTCGCTCAGAATAGCACGTTTTTTAGAGAAATAAATCTCCGTTGAAACGAAACTCAATTCACGCAAGGACCCTCTCGACCCCATTGACGCGAAATAAAAAATAAAAAAAATAAATAAATAATAAGTAGGTCAACGGACCTTGTCCAAGGTCCGCGACGCCTTCCGCTGGGCAATTGTTTTTCGTCGCAAGGGATGCGTGCCCTGCGGCAGTTATCTCGTGACGATCGCGCGCCACTCGTGACGCTTTATATAGCCTCGCGCCGAAAGCCGCCGCTGAACGCAATCGGGTGCTCTCAGTGCTTAGGCCATAGAAGGTTTTTTTTGTTAAATATACTTATGTGGTTTATGTATACACCGAGAGTTTTTTATTAGTGATATCCTTGTAGTGGATGAATCAGTACGAGCAAGTAAGAAACTTTTGACATTTGTATAGCCCTGTATAGCCATATGTATGTATCTTAATTTATTGACATTTGGACATTTAGGCAAATATACAAGCCCGAGATAACGTAACAATACCACACACTTCTAAATCCATTAAAGCGTTTAAAAGTTATAGCGTAAAAGTTATAGTAACTCTGGACGTGGCCGTAGAATATTAAGTGTAGATGAGGAGCCTAGGCTCACGATTTCAGAGTCCTATTATGTTGTCCTTGCACCTCGACGTATACAAAGAGTAGAGAAAAACACAATATTAATATTTGGACAGTTTTAATAAACGTTAATGAGAGAGAGGCGTTTTACCGAAGTGGATGTTTAGACATAAGTGAATTAATTATTTAAATTACGCTCTTTTTATTTAACCATGAGAATATTTCAAAGTTATAAACATTTCGACATCAATACGACTACTGAGAAATAAATACCGTGTGAAATAATTCAATTTACGTCAATAAAATACTGGGAAACATAATTGTCATTTTCCCGTGTGAGAGTACATTTTTCGTACTAAGAATTATAGATTGTCCTTTAATATTATTTTATACGTTGTTAACTGATATTTCCTTACAGTGGAATAAAGAAGCGGAAAACATACATAGATCTACTCTGAACACATTACACTACTTTTTGTGGGGCAGGCGTGTAAAAACTAAAAAGGGCCCAAAGGAAACCTTGTGGAACAGCTTTTCCTAATGTATTGATTTTGACAATGTGTAATTACCAATATTTGCGTTCTATTATTTAAATAATATTTAAAGATTATATAAAGACATTATTTTTAATAAATAATTCATAGCACCCTGAGGAAGGTTTAATCTCTTTTTTTATTATACTACATTTTATTGTTTCTTGACCTTTTATTGCCCTTTTAGGTATTATTGTAGAAAAAAATATTTTATGATTTGTAAGGAGGTATGTTAATGCTAAAAAATAATTAAATTATTTAATGATTACAAATGGATAATTTACGTAGCTTCTCTAAATATCCATCGATAATGCATTCACTCGCGCCGCCTCTGGTTATCTGGTTTTCGCCCTTCGTTCGCCTCTGGTTCTGTATAGTAGTTTACGCGCCGCCACTGCACTCGAGTACCTATAACTCAAAAATAGGGCACCTTTAAAAATATAAAAGTGGCGAAGCGCATTCCACATCAAACTAGAGCGGGAACGAAAATGAGTAAGTAGAGAAAATCATGGACTATCGGAACTTCCTGAACATCTGAAACGCGACCAATTTCCGACCTAAAAAAAATATAATCTCTTAGTATTGACCTTCCTCCCATGGCATTTCATTTCGCTCTCAGGAAAAACAATTACTGGCTATACCTCAGCATTTATCAACATTTATGCATAAGTCATTTGTAGAATAGGCAGCCCAAATATGGATCTCTATGCCTTTGCCCCTAAGACAACTTGAAACCATGATAGAGTTTAAACATTTAGTAATTTCCTTATTTCCTTAACATATGAATACCCCTCTTCCCCTTCCCTTCCCCTCCCCACTACCTGTCTCCTAGCTAGTCTTTTTATTCCATTCCTCCCTTTCATGTATTATATGTTATTAATTTCTATGAAATCGAAGATTATCGCGGTTGTTTGATATTATAAATAGGATAAAAACGAATTTACCGCGTGAAGTTTGTAGCACCCGAAGTTGCAGCCGCCGTTGTCTTGCGTAGACTGTGATAGGGCGTTTACACTCTCGCGCGAGGCGAGACGCAAAACCATATCAGTAAACAAATGGAACAGAGGCAAAGCTTCTAACGAGCGTACAAAATGTTTACCTACTTGCTAGAAGCTTTGACTCTGTTCCGTTTGTTTACTACATGGTTTTGCGTCTCGCCTCGCGCCTTGCGCGAGAGTGTAAACGCCCCATAAGAGCTGTTAATCCGTTGTTCCGCGGGTAGGCCGCATGCCGCTGCCGCCACTGCGTAGATTATAACGGTGGGGGGGGGGGGGGGGGGTGGAGGGGGGACTCGGAACGCGCGAATTTCGAAAATCCGTCGTACCCACAACACTCACTGTATCCTGTCTTACGTCTTTGCGCTCGGCGTTCGGCGGTGGAACATTTTAAAAAGGGGGTTCCACGTAGAAGAGAGTTTGTAACCGTCGTCTCTATTGAAGTTCGGGGTTCTTCTTATTTCAATGACTTTCCGGATCAGGCGGAGGTGTATCCTGTCTTACGTCCTTGCGCTCGGCGTTCGGCGATGAAAACATTTTAAGAAGGGGGTTCCACGTAGAAGAGAGTTTGTAACCGTCGCGTCGTCTCTATTGAAGTTCTTCTTATTTCAATGCCTTCACGAATCATACGAGGAAAGTAGAATTGTATGCGGCCTATCCGCGGAACAACGGATTGACAGCTCTTTCAGTCTACCTTAGACAATAGCGGCTGCGACGTCGCCGAAACGTCGGTGTAACAAACTTCATGAGGTAAATTCTTTTTTATCCTTTTTATAAGTATGAATTTCAATTTATTTTCCTTTATATGTTTATGTGCTCATTTATTATGAGCACTACTTTACAAAAAATACACTTGTTGTATAATAATTCGCCAAAATAAACCTTTAATCACAATAACCCTGGCGGTATGGTCGTAAGATATTGCCACTTGACAGTAGGCTCACCGTATTGTTCACTGCTATGTACATTATATTTTTAAACAAACAAACCATTCGGCTATATGGTCAAACAATTTTAAAAACTATGCTAAACTGCATGTCGATAGTCTTAAAACTGGCCGAGATAGAGAGCTGACATGTCAGCTCTCTTTCTCGGTATTTATTACAGATAATCCCGCTAAAAGAAGTCGGTTTGACCGCCTTGGTGCGGAACCCTAAAAACCAAACACTTTTACACCATCATTACCTTTCACATATACATAATTTAATGGACTGCCCGAAAGCCATTTAGAATTTATGCCGAAAAATTCGCAAAGGGCACTTTTCTCTCATCCCTCCAACAAAGTGAAAAAGACATCACGTGACACACCTTTCGTAAAATGGGATGACCTTTGATGATGCGAGGCAATAACAAGCGTGTTTCGTATAAGTTGGCATACCAGGACACTGTGAAGCTTTTCTTCTTCTTAAGCGGCAGGTCCGATATCAAACGTGTAAGAATATGACTGCTATGCCTTTGACTTTCTGTGCTACTTTGAAACAATCCGTTGGCCACCCGATCCTGTGTGATATAGACGGGGAAAGCGAGCCACGGTCCGCGATAAATTCGAACTGAATCACCGCTAACATCAACTTGGGTTGTCGACTACAGCGGGAAAGCCCGTCACCTCAGGAAGTTTTAACGATTAGTCGTTCTATCTCCCTGGAAGTAAGCGCAGAAGACTTAGGGGACAAAACAGTCCACCGTCTAGCTACGCCACAAGCCCGTAATAGCCAGGAATGTTACCCGGCTGGCCGACACTCACGCCCTTACTTCCAATTGTGACCAGATTACTCCGGTCTCTCGATTGGTTACAAGTTCAAGGTCGCTTGCGCGGTCCTCTCCCTTACGAAGCGGTGAAACGGTATTTACCGAATCTATCGCGGACCACAGCGTCCTTTGCCCGGATGTTCACCCAGGATCGGATGGCCGATGGTCATTTCAAGAGCAGTCGCCGTAAGGTCCGCAACCACCCCCGCTCTATAGGAAACAGTACTGCTTCCAGACTCCCCTCGCTCGCATGTGCTTGACGCTTCATCAACGCCGATTTTTTATTTCTCAAACTCTACAAAAGTGACCCCGTCTATTTCTTCGTGGGTCCGCTCATTTCAGATATTTTTCTCATGTAGTATGTTTGTTTGTTTGTTTATAATCTTTATTGTGAATTGTCACAATGGGCGGGGTTTACTGTAATTCGACAATCTCTTAAAACCAACCCTACTATGTCGTGTTTATATGTTTGTGTGCGTGTAACATGTGTGTAAAAGTGTGTCTTGTTATTGCATTCGACCGATCGAATTGAAAATGCAATTATGTTAATTTTCTGAACCCAGGACATCACAATGTAAGATCAGGCGACCTAGCCACTATGCCACCGGGCCGTGTTGTCACCTTAAGCTACAAGTAAACTTGACGCTTAACCGCTCAAAAGCCAGCTTTCGCGCGCAAATAACCGCGCCGCAACTTTTTGGTCGATTTTGTAAATACATGTAGTTTTTTCTTAAATTCTCTCTTGTTACCTTGTAATTAATCGTGTTAGGCGTATATAGTATATATTTATACTAGCTGAACCGGGAGCACTTCGTTGGGCGGTAAACATTTTTACTTGTGATGAAATTATGAGTGTGGTTCGGTTAGTACTGAGTGCTATGATTTATTTCCGACTTTATGACTGCCAAAAGGAGGGTTATATTTTTACTGCATATGTATGTATGTATTTGCATGAGTGAATGACAGGATGATTGAATAAATCATGTTTATTTTAATTATTCAAAGCTTCTCTGTATACTATAGGTATTAGATGTAATGTTATTATGTGGTACCAAAATATATTGTCTTTTAGGTGTTCCAACCCGAGATACGGTCGCGGTTCCATACCTATTTCGTAATTTCTCTTTAACCATTTATGCAGTAAAAGGGAAATTATATGCAGTAACAGGGAAAAGTCTTTTGTTTTAAACACTTGAGACGATAAATTTACTTATTTTGATAAGAATTCATAATTGTTGATAATATGACCAATAAACATGACCTAACGATTTAAATATTTTTTTAAATATAAAAAAACTACTTTTTGTGATTTAAATATAAAAGTTAGACATTTGCTGTTTTTGTAGGCATTATCAAGCTCTACAACTTTTCTCAATCTTATATCTCTCATAGTTAAGGCAGCGTTCGTAAGAAACATTTTTATTCGACCGTTTTTTCTCCGACTTACTTTGCAAATCCGACTACCACGAAAAAGTCTCTTCATTTTTAGGATAAATATATTAGCCTATGACTCTTACAAATAACGTGGCTTTCTATTGGTAAAAGAATCAAAATCGGTTCAGTAGATCCAGAGATTACTCCCTAAAACCTCACAAACTTACAAACTTTACCTCTTTATAATATTATAATAAATAATATACATAATACAGGGTGCGGCAGCATAACTTCCTTTTTTCAAAACTTAATAAAACCCATTGTATGAATCAGAACATTTTAATTTGTTTTTTATAATGTAGGCGCATGCCTAAAGTTTTGTTTTACATAGTTTTGAAGATCAAATCAGATAGGTGACGTCCCCCATTCTCCATACACTGAGTAAACCGATTTCTGGCGTTTGTCATAACTCTTGCCAGCAAAGCAGGCGTTATGTTGTCAATTTCTTCCTGGATGTTGGTCTTCAAATCTTGTAGGGTTCTTGGACGGTTCACATAAACACGGGATTTCAAAAAACCACATAGAAAAAAATCACAAGGGGCCAAATCGGGAGAGCGGGCCGGCCACTCCAAATCGCCCCTAATTGAGATGAGGCGCTCTGGGAAGTGTTTCCTCAAAACAGCCATCGATCCTCTTGAAGTGTGTACCGTTGCACCGTCTTGTTGGAACCAAATGTCCCCTAAGTCGAACTCATCTAGCCGTGGAAAAAAACCTGTAACATGTTTACATACCGGTCAGAATTCACTGTCACTGCGACTTCATTTTCCTCAAAGAACCAGGGGCCAATAATTCCAGCTGAGGAAAATGCACACCACACTGTGACTTTAGGTGAATGCAACTCGGTGAAGACTTTAGGACTTTAGGTGAATGCAATTAGGTGAAGGTCAACGGGGCTAAATTAAAGCGATTCCGAAAGGCGCGCTGCGTTGCGATCACAGAACATCCGCTCGAAAAGTAGGTCTCAACGGCAAACGCACGCTCCTCACTGTTCCAAGGCATAATGGCGACTGAACTGTCTCGAAAAAAAACTTTATAGTCCCGCCTCTCGAACGAGACCACTAGCGCTCCGATATGACATCAACCGACTGAATGGCGCGCATTTTCAAAAAGGAAATTATGCTGCCGCACCCTGTATATGGGGCCGCCCGAAACGGTTACGCGCGGATTTGTCAAACGACGCAAAGTGCCTATAGGCACTGTTAGCGTCCGACGGGTTAACCGATTTAATGTAACTAAACTTAAACTTACTTTTATGACTTCAGCCTATGGAAGAGTAAATAAATAATCATATTTCGCCAACAAATACACTGCATTTCAACCAACACAGACCCGCTGAGATGACTGCGATGGCTAAAGTATTTAACCCATTCAGTGGACCGCGAAGCATTGTACGTGCTCATCACTAGAGATATAAATCAAAGGCAATGGGCAGCCATTCAGCATGCGCAGTATTCACTGCCTGGTGAGATTTGCTGGCTTAGACTTCCTTAATGTCTTTGTTTACTCCGGGACGCAGATTGCCTCGCTAGAATGTTACGTCACAAAAGATAGAAAGAAAGGACGAAAGGGATGTTTCTGGGTAATTGGGGCAACGCGATTCTTTATGGTCGGTATCCTGAACTATGCCCCAGTTAAAACTGTAACAGTATTTGCGATTATATAAAACCTTTTACTTTGAATATTCCATTCTTGTTTGACTGTAAGATATCGCTATAGCGATAAGTCCGCCATTTGTGCATAAAGTGTATTTTTTATAAAACCAGCGTAATATTCATTTAATTATGTTTTTATAGCACAATAAAGTTATTCTAATCTATTCTATTCTATTCTTATGAAAAACATTGTAGAATAACACTAGTATGGCAATTTATACATTAATTTTAGCATATTAAGCAATTACTTAAAAAAAAAATAATACACAAGTAGGTACTATAGAGAAGAGGTTACCATTATAAGTACCATAGAGGTAAGAGGGAAGGAAATGTGGGATGGATATAGTTGAAAGTAGTATTGAAGTTAAAAGTAGTATTGGGAGGGCAAGAGGTTAGGGGCGTGGGTTAGGGGTTGGGAGGAGAGTTGGGGTGGTTTCAGGGGGAGGGGTGTTTTGGCGGCGGGGGGGGGGGGGGGAAGTCGAGGAGTGGGGTGTCATGCCGCCCGAGGTAGTCGCAATGGTACCCAACCGGGTTCATCCGTCGCCTGCGAGACGGCGCTCATCGATTTTATTTATGAAATTATTTTCAGATGAATTAGGTCCGTGGCTACTTGCCTGTAACGTCTTGGGGTGAGACTATCGTACTTTTTTTTTACTTTACCGGCCTACCAACCAACAAAGAGGTAAAGTATTGTAAACGCGCAAAAAAAAATCTAGATGAAGACGAATACGGATTTTGAGGCCCCCCGAGACGAATAAGACCATTTCCAGGCTGAAGTCTGTGTGTCTATCTGCATGTCTCTCTCTCTCTCTCTCTTGTTTTTTTTGTGTTATATTTATTGCACTTGTATTAATTTTAGTTGTAATGTTGATTATTTCTTAGACTCTTAAAATATAATGATGATTGGTTATTTTTAACTGGTTGCTGTAATTTAAAATATAATAATTAATAGGTAAGCACAAAGAATGATCTGTGGTTATAAACTTGTATTTGAAATTGTACGCTTTGTGGGCAAACTTGATCGAACCATTTTGTACCAAAACATCTGTAACTGTAACATAAAGTTATACAATTAGGGGTCTATCTATCTATCTATCTATCTGTGTTTAGTGTATGTATCTGTGCATGTGTCTTATCGAAACTTTGATGATATGTGGCTTTTTTACGTAAACTTGGAGTAATATACGTTATTATAAGAACGATTTACTGGTGCAACACAGTCTACCAATTTCCTTTTCACCATTGCAAATGGATGAATTATTTTTCCTCGTGTGAGTGCTTATACAGCACTATATTTCCTCGTGTGAGTGCTTATACAGCACAATACAAAATAGCAAGCTTTATACCCTTGCTTATAAGCAAAATTACTCCAAAATACTGCTACCCGATGTGAACTGTTTAATCACTTTTACCTCAATGTATTTGATTGTTTCTCCAAAAACACCGCAATCATAATTAATCGTATCAGGAAATTATTTCGGGTTATCGAGCGATTTAAGTCTAAATAATTACAAGTTCTCGATCAGATAGGCCGAACCCCTGAGGTACGCCGGCGTTGCGTGCCGCCGAGTCGGGCTAATATTAGGACCACCAGTATAGCCGCGCTATCAGTTGCCGGTGGGCAGTGTCACTGACTTACCGACCGTTAAACGCGGATCGCAGATAACACGTTAGCATTAATCTGAGATTAAGGCGGCCGCGTTGCACGCGGTCTAGCGAATAAAGCAATTGGCTCAGTTTGCATTTTACCCTTCGGCTACGTAACGACCAAATTTGGTTGCACATCAGACACCGTTGACTACATAACGACGAATATTGGCTGCTTGTTCCCGGACTGCACAGTAACATTATTTTCTAATTCAAACGAATCCTAAAACCCATACCAAATATCTCATTATTACCATAGATACATAGGCAGCAGCTAGAATAATTTCACGCGTCATTTCGCGGATATTTCTGGTAAAATTCCATTGTCAAACATTATTTTTTTTTTTTCGAGAAATCATAAAAAAATATTGATTTTTTTGAGCTAATACCTAAAATTTTTTGTAAGTAAATAAGCAAAACGAAATATTACCTTTGATAAAGAATTTAATAAAGATCACGATAGTATTTACAATTTCTAAATAGGGTTCCGTATTTTTCCGCAAGACAATTGAATCGTTATATTGAGAAACAACATAAGTCATCAATTTGGACAAAATCACTTTTTCATTAAATTCTGTTCTCTGGGTCTAGTTCCACATAATAGAGAGAAACCACACATGTCTACTCAGTAGTTGTGGAGTTATGGCGTGCGAAATATTGAGTTATTTAGAGAAACACCTTAAGTCACTGACTTGTGTTGTTTCTCCGTAAATTCGTTTGGCAACACTGTATGACAGCTGTCAGTAGAGTTCTTGTTATTTTGAGGTTATTACATTACCGTTGCATCATAGGTTGCTGTCTGTGATCGTGAGTGTTTTATCAAGAATATATACTATAAAAATGAGTACTGGAGACAGTTCTGATGATGAGCCCTCAGCCAAACGACGCAAAGAACTAAGTAAGCAACGGCGGTCAACTATAATCAAAACAGCTCGTGTCAAAGGACAGTCTTATATAAACTATATGGGGAAACGAGTAGAAGGAAAATGTGCAGCTACAGATTATGCAGATGACTGCAAGTAAGTAATTTGCTTGCTTTAAATTTGCTCTAAACTCATAATTTTAACTGATTGTATTATAATAAAAGAATTAGATTTGCACTAGGTTCCTGCTGTTCATCGTAAAATGTATGCTTTTTTTATTCAGATGCAGAAGGAAATGTTTTTCCTTAATATGTGAAGATGAAAGGATCTTAATTTATTCGAAGTTTATAAGCTTTAATACGAAAAATGAGCAGGATACGTACCTGCAGAGCCTCATTTCTACGAATCCTATCAAGAAACGACGAAACAAACCTGAATGTGAATCCACGACGCCTAAAAGAGGAGTAACGTATATATACGAGATCTCCACATCATCAGGTAAGTATCAAGTCTGCAAGGCTGCTTTCACGAAAATACACGGCGTCACCAATGAGCGTGTACGAAGACTATGTCATCTACTATCGCTAGGAAAAGCTCCGCTCGACAAAAGAGGACTAAACACACCTGGTAACGCTAAAAGTGCGATTGTTCTACAATCCATCAAGGGCCACATAGAATCTTTCCCAGCGAAGCTCTCACACTATTCGACCCGGGAAGTCCACTACTTGGATGCAAATTTGAACTTGTTATTAATGCATTCAATGTATCAAACTAAGTATCCAGATAAGCAGGTAGCATACTGTACGTATCGCAAAATATTCAAAGAGCATTTTTCTCTTCGCTTTGGTAGACCGCAAGTTGATACCTGCTGCACGTGTGAGGAACTGAACATTAAGATAAGTAGCACGTTTTTAAATGACACGGCCAAACGTGTTGCAGTAGCGGAGAAAATGGTGCACCTAAAGCGTTCTAAAAAGTTCTACGCTGAGCTGAAGAAAATAACATCAATGGTTCAATCTGATGAAAGTGGAGAGATTGGAGCAATCTGTATAGATTTTATGCAAAATCTGGAACTTCCTAGAATTCCCGTACAGGAAACCTTTTATCTAAGGCAGCTGACTGTCAATGTATGTTGTATACATAATTTAAAAAACAATACTGCCACTTTCATAGTGTACCACGAAGGGATAGGAGGGAAAAGGCCCAATGAAGTATGTTCTTTCCTGTTTAAATTCATATCGGAACACCTAAAAAACGTCAAGCACTTACACATATTCACAGATGGATGTGGTGGACAGAACAAAAACCACACTTTGATCAGATTGTGTTCTGCACTAGTGTCACTAAAACTGTTCCAATCTGTGGAGCAATACTATCCCGTTCGAGGACATTCATTCCTCCCCTGTGACCGGGACTTCGCCGTTTTGAAAAGAAAAATCAAACGCCAGGACCGAATATTTACCATAAAAGAGTACGCTGAGTTGATACTAGCTTCTTCTACCAAAAAATCATTCACGGTCATATTGCCTACATCGAAGGATATAATCGAATATAAAAAATGGTGGCCAATATTCTATAAAAGAAATATGCTATCTTTGGAAACGATTGGCCGCAATGTGAGTAAAGAAAACAAGGTATCGTTGAAGATAAGCAAGTATTGCTACTTCCTTCATAGTATCGAAATGCCCGGTCTCCTCCAAGCTAAGCCATACATAGGTGGCTTGTTAGGTGACACTTTCATGCTACGCAATTCCAACCGCCAAGATCTCTTCCTGCCATCCAAACGCTTATCCAAAAGGAAAAATACCTATCAACAAAAAAAAAATGGCTGATTTACTAAAACTCGAGACATACTTACCACAAAAAAGGCGTGTCCAAAACTTCTACAAACAAATCTACAAATGGCCTGTTACTGACAAGGAAAGCGGGGATATTGCCGAAAATTATAATTAGTCTAGAAGAGCAATCTATAGTTTATAATTTAGTTGATTTGAGATTGCTTGAAATTAAAATAAAAGAATAAAAAAATATTGTAGTCATGACATGTTTTATTTTGCCCGTTTTTTTGAGAAACAACATATGTCATCCGACTTTAAAAATTAAAATAAAAAAAACCAGAGACCCCATTTCTTTCTTTCCTTAATAAATTTATAAAAATATGCTATATGTATCAAATCAAATTTATTCTTTATATACTACCATATAAATATTTTACAGGAAACAGTTTTTTGTGTCTCCTGTAAAATTTACTTGAAGTGACTTATGTTGTTTCTCAATATAACGATTCAATTACAAGTTGGAAATGCCGAGTCTTTCGAGTTTCTGTTATTTATTCATAATTATCTAATTGTTTTATAAAATGAGATTTCAATATTCTATATACGAAATATGAATGCGATCATTGCACAGTTATTCTTTTTATGATTGCTATAGTAGTTCCATAGTTATAGTACATTTTGTCGAGCGCGGCGATATTGCAAGAAATTCCAATAAATGGCCGCGGTCTGCCAAGAAATTATGCCGCGACTCGAAGGGTTAAGAACTTCCTAGGGCCTACACGGTTACCATTGCTTAATATAGCTTAATGACACATCAAGCATCTAGACTCATTTTCATTTAAGGTACCAAAGAGGGAACAAGCCTGTTCAGAGTTTGCCAAAAAGAAAACGCGCAGAGCGAGAGACTGCCCAACAAAAAAGAAATGTAATGTGATCAGGGTTTATCTTTGTATATTTTCTGTATTTTATTCCACCATAACTTTAAATGCTTCAACCGATTTAGAAGTGTGTGGTATTGTTAGAATCGATATGCCATCCAGAATGGCATAGAGTACCTTAGCTGTTCAAATATCAAGTAGGGTAGGTAGGGGCAAGTCCCCGCAATATTCGGTTTTTTGAAAATTGTGGAGAATTAGAAAAAGATTTTTTACACTTTTATGTTGGTGTTTTAAATTAGGATCTTAACTATAGCCCCTAAAAAAAACAGGCATGTTTAATCATCAGTTGCAGAGAAATTTAAAATTATATATAAAAAACAATTGCGGGGGTTTGCCCCAAAAAATGGCGCAAAGCCACGCACTGCGTGGCTTTGCTCCAGAATTAGGGTTTAGGGAAAAAACAAAAATAACGCATTAATATCCAATAAACTATATTTTTGCTATTTAACAAACATTATGGTGTTACGACGTACAGTCTTTGTCTTCAAACATTAACAAGACAAATTTTAACTCTTATCACAATTCAAACTTGAAAAAACAAATGCCCTTAACTGTCAAAATAACGGAAAAACAATGGATTGTAATTTGGCGGCCCGATTATCTGTAACTTACGATTTTAATTGATGGAATGAGGAAAAATATATGAAAACGGTGATTTCCTGGTGTTAAGGCAAATCCCCGCACTTGTTGATAATGCGGGGACATGACCCGAATAAGGCGCGGGGTTTGCCCCATTTCACACTTTCAACATGGCGTCGTCTTTAACTATGTAAGCAAATGATATCAAGGAACTTGACACTCGAATGTGAAGCTAAACCAGGCGGTTCATCACCGTACCTTTAATTGCAAAAATAGTTTTATAAAAACTCAGCTTGGAAGGACAAGAAATATTGCATCAAAACACAAAAAAACAGACTTACCGCATTTTCCAGGCTCACGTGCGACCGAACTTCTTGAGGATTGGTGTGGAACTGGAAGTTGATGAATGGGGTCAGCCACCTGGCGGCTATCGAAGTAATTACAAACTCCGAAAACCCCGTTCGTGGACTTGCCCCGTGCGGGGCTTTACCCCCACATAAGAATAATTATAAATACAATCGTAATATACTTACTGTAACGGCAGTCGTGTTTTTTATTCTTTATAATAGGGGGGGGGGGGGGGGTATTCTGATCTAGGAATATGAAAAAAACGTTTTTCTTTCCTTTGCATATTTTGGAAGTATACCTATATCTTCAAGGATATGTCCTAAAAAGGATTTTTCAAATTTCGAAATAATTCGGAGTTACAGCGACTTTCGTGGCGTAGCAAATAAACGGATCGTGCCGAAACGAATCGATCATGATTATTATGCTAGAACAGCTCGTTTTGCTGTAAGAACTTCATAAAATGTTAATTTTGAAGTAGAACCAAATGTAAGAATTAAGAACTAGTATCTGAATTACGCTCCCGAAACTTTGTCTCGAACTTTAAACGCTTTTTTCTCGAAACTACGTTTTTCGAACTAGTTGACATGATATCTCAATTTCTACTTAAACGATTTATTTGAAATTTGGTGTAAATCATCTTTGCTTATACCTCTGTATCTGAGAACACGGATTTTGAAAGAAAATACAATTAAAATTAAAAAATGATAAAAAAAACAGTGGCAAAAAGATAATTTTTTTCATATCTTTCTTACCAAGGTCCGGGCCATAGCGACGTCCTTACTAATCAAGATTTTACTATTTTTCTTTGTTTCATAACACTACAAGGGTTGGAAACCCTTTTTTAGCCCTCACTTCACTAGCTTTTAACTCTTTGAATTTTAGTTTTTTTTTGTTTGTGTTTTTTTTGTATTCTTGAAACGTCAATAAAAATTTTGTAAAAAATGAAATGTTTCTATGTAAATAAAAAGGTTTTTTATCCTTCTCGAAAAAACGCCTAAAATTTAGGTGTCTAGACCAGATTACCCCTTAATACATACCAGTTAGTCACTACATAACAATTTAAAACGTTGCTTGTACAATAAAACGAGCAACAAATAGTGGATAGACGTCCGGAGAAGAAGAAGATAAGATTGTTTAGTTGCTGTGTAATACCTTACGTCACCAGTCTGTGGTGAGTTTTGTGGAAATATTTCGTTTCAAAATTACCCTCATTATTTGTACAAAAGAATGTCTTCTGGTTTCATAAACGAATACGTGACACCCGCCTCGTCTCCCGTCTCCCGTCTCGAGTCGAAATAATCTACATAGCAAAGGAAAAACAGCGAAAAGCGACGGAAAAATGAGGTGACATTCATTTGACGGAATGAAAAATGTATCTTCAATTACTGGTACTGAAAAATCTACGAAAGGAAATATGAAAGCGCGGACGAGAGGAAGAAACAATAAGCATCAAAATAATATGGGGAAAAGGCATTGCTTCTAACCCACATTAACTATATTTTTCATTTTGTTTATTTGTTCATTTATTAGTGACTAACTTTAGATAAAAACCAATGAATTGAAAGTAAAATTAATAAAGATGTCAACAAGTAACACTACAAATAAAATGTAGCGTAAAATTCTAGCTGCCATCATATTAAAGAGTACCGAGTACTAGACATATGCCAATTATACGTAAAAGTATCAAACAATGTTCTATTACACCCACACAGAGCGGCATATGATTAAACTATCAGAACAGTTACAGCCTTGCAGCATGATGTCCCCCTTAAGAAAACTAAATTCGCGAAACGACATTTTTCTTTTCTAGCTGTCCGACTAAACAATAGAATTAATTCGGAATGAAAAGTGAAGTTAGATACCATACGAGGAAGAAAAAATATGACGGAATGGTTGATTGAGCTAGAAAGAAACGAAACGGAGAAATTGTTTAACTATAGTGCTGTATAGAATACCTAACAACATACAATTACTACTTATAATCATGTTTATGTATATGAATAGATGTAAAGCATATGTATATATATATATATATATATATATATATATATATATATATATATATATATATATATATATATATATATATATATATATATATATATATATATATATATATATATATATATATATATAGTTATATTTGATAAGGTTTGTAAAGAAATCCGTTTATAGGATGATGTTTTTATTTAAAATAAAATTAGTAAAAGCTACTTAAAAAGTAGCGAAGGAAATCCCAGCTTGTATTGGGAAATGCTTATGTTTGAATGAGATATACTTACGGATGTGCACGACTTTCGACGGTGCAATGTAAGTTTAAAGGTCCTTTTGCAGTCGACTAACGATCACTATTCATCCATATATCTCATAAATAGGGCTTATCCTTATGCAACACAAAATGACTTCAATTGAGGCGAATTAAGCGAAAAAATAAAAAATTAAACTATTGATCACTTCGGCAAAGCCGTTTTCTAAATGAAAGTATATATATATATATATATATATATATATATATATATATATATATATATATATATATATATATATATATATATATATATATATATATATATATATATATATATATATATATATATATATATATATATATATATATATATATATATATATATATATATATACTGAATATGTATTCAGTATTCAGTATTCAATTTATTCATTCAGAATATACAATAAAAGCATGAATTATGGATTAACGCTAATTATCGCATAATAGAATTCGTCAGTTTATATGTACATAGATATAAAACTATTAAAGCATAAATATTAATTCGACAATAGCGTTGACTAAAGTCGGCTTTACACGGCAGACAAATAAACTAATAAAAAAAAATAATATAGAGCTGAATCCATGCACATGAGTATACATATAAAATAGATAATTATTATAAGAATATTAATGTATATGTATAGATGTATGTGTATACGAGTATGTGTAGATGTATATATATAGATGTATGTGTATACGAGTATGTGTAGATGTATATATATAGATAAATACCTCCAATCATGATGAACAGTACAACCTTATGATATCAAGGAGACAGCTGGACCTGTCTGGATGAGGGAAACGGACAACCGATCCGGATGGAGAGTGATACCGGTTATAACGGTGGTGGGGGGCCGGGCTCGGAGCGCTGGAATTTTTAAAATCCGTCTTGCACACAACACTCACTGTATCCTGTTTTACGTCTTTGCGTTCCCGCGCTCCGAGCCCGGCCCCCCACCACCGTTATAACCTACGCAGTGGCGGCAGCGGTTTGCGGCCTACCCGCAAAACAACGGACTGACAGCTCTTCAGTCTACCCTAGACAACGGCGGCTGCAACGTCACCGAAACGTCGGGTCCTACAAATTTCACGCGGTAAATTCGTTTTCTATCCTATTGATTATGTTTGTTTTAATTTGAATAAAAGATAGGTACTCTTAATATAATAAAGATTTGTTTCAATTGCTCCCACTGGTAAAAGAGTCCCATTTAGAATGAAAGTAATGAATGCCATTGTGGTTTTAAAGATGTTATATAATAAAAAAAATGGGGGGCGCTGATAAATAATTGATTTTTAAAGTGAACGGTAGACGAAATAAACTATCGCTAATATTATTTTTTCGCGACATTTAACCCACCGCTAGATGGCACTGTGCGCTTAAAGATTGCCAAACTTATATTCAAAAACTAGCTTGTTAAAATGTAAAAAAAAGACATATTTTTTTATCAAATGTTTTTTATTCGTTCGTACTGATTCATCCACTTGAAGGCTGCCGCTTACTTCACACTCAAACTGTATAATACTAATATACGAAGATATTACAAAGATTGTATTGATTTAAAACTTGTTGCTATATCCGTTGTTTTCTGTTTCTTGAGGCTTTTCCTTTTTAATACGGAAAAAAATTGTCCTAGTCGGATCGTACCGTTTTGGACATTAACCATCGATTGATTCTTTACTTTGTTTAAGGCGACATGATACCTGGGAATGAACATATTTGAAGAAATTTACTATTATGAGTTTTTTAAAAAATATAAGCATTAATTTAAAAAAAGTTTCTAAGCGAATTCCTCGATAAGGAAGCAAATTGAAATTTGGACTCAAAAAAGTTGCTCATTGCCTTGGCATTAAGGCTTTAAACTGACTTCGAAAACAATCAGGCGCAATTACTCCTAGAATGTAAGCGGAGAGTGTGTTTTATTTTAATTTAATTATATTGACTGGTTCTTTCTTTAGGGCCGCGCTTAGCCACATTTGTTATTTAGGCCCTCAATTAATTACAACTAATTAAAACGTGAGAGCGCTCTTAGAGCTACGCTAAATGCTTTGCCATTAACACCCCTATACCACCACTGCGTTAAGATAGTTATTTTGTGCTAGCGCTGCGATAGAAAGTTTAATATGCACCTTTTTTTCGCGTGTCCGCCCATTTCGGATATTTTTTGAGGTTCGTCGCCTTAAGTAATATGGATTGTTCCAGCGAACATGACACCGGATGTATGGATAAGAGAGATGAGGAATGGAGGTGGGGAGGGGGGGGGGGGGGGGAAGAGGGGGTAGAGGCTAGAGGCACAGATTGCTTGATTGAAACCTGGGATGCTGTATGCAGGATTAGTGTGGCATGCGGTTTGTTAAATCCTACATCATGTAAGCCTACCCTTACCGAATTATCTGTAGGGTGAGTATACAATATTTTAATTCGGGAAGATGAAGGATCTTAGGATCTCAATTCTAAAATAACAGGTTTTTGTGAAACAAAGGGCACTGGCGAGATTGGGGAAGATCTGGCTGGTTTTTTATATAATATGACATGGATACACAAATAATTACTATTACAAAAAAAATATATAATAGAGACATATTTTTTCACATCGTTTTTAAACTATATGCAAAAGTTAAAGAAATTAATCTATTATCCAATGGTTGCACTACTATTTAAATGAACAACTCTCACCGTATTGAACAGTATGTGGATACCATTTTGTAGTACATTAATAGCAATAATGTCTTTTTTTTATAACAGTAAATTTATATTTAATTTGTACTGACTAATATCGCGTACGTTGGTGCGTTACGCTTGTTATATGGCGGACTTTAAATATGATTAGTATATAAGTTATATCGCTTGTATATGAGATATTTCAACTAAGCTTTCACGATTTCAGACCAACAAGGCATCTGTGTACTGAATTTTAAGTCTCTAATTCCAATATTTCAAGATTGAAGTATGACTAGCATGCCCTCAGGAGGAACGATTTCAACCACAATCTTTTACACCATTGCTATGACCAAATTATGCCTTAAAGTCAAATTTCAGCTCAATCGGATGAAGAGTTTGGGCGCTATCGTGAAGGAATACACACACACACACACAGACAGACAGACAGAGACACAGACAGACTTTAGTCAGGAAATGGTCCTTATCGCCTTGGGGAGGGGGGGAGGGGCGGGCGGGGGGAGCAAAGTGTATATATCCGTCTTGAACTCGAAAACATTTTTTTGCGCGTTTACAATACTTTACCCCCTCGTCGGTTGGTAGACCGGTAAAATAAAAGACAAGAAATATACATAGTATGTATCTGGTTTTAGTTTATCCATTGGGTCTAATTGCGTTTCTATTGAGTTAAAATTAAGTCGCTTTAAAAAGAAGTAGTATTAGTGCGTGCATTTAAATAATAGCTATCGCGTTTCTGACAGATTTAACATACATAACAAAATCTGCGACTTCGTTCTGTGTCTATGGTAATGTACTAAAGGCAACACAGGTCGAAACGTCAAAATCGGCGCTCTGAATCCATTTTTCGCGGCAGGTTTGTTTGGCATTTCTTTTGATCCGAATGATATCTGACGTGGCGGTGTTCTAACCACATTCTCGTACTAAAAGACAACATATAATTTACAGGTTATGACGGAAGACGAATTTTGTTCGAAATCGAAAAGTATGGGCACTTAGGTACGTACCGTTGTCGTTATTCATTCGATCTCCTTTGTAATATCCCAACATACGGGAACATTTCAGCAGTAACAACAAAAACGGCAAATTCGTACGTAAAAACACAAGCGTCACCCACTAAGTCGCACCGAAAACACGCGTTTTAAAATTCTGGCCGGTTTTTATTCGGTAACGTTCAGGCCGGTTTTTATTCGGACAACTGTCAAATTTTGATAAACGGAATAGCGTTTCTGGGACAATGAAATAAATTAACATAAAATGCAGGTAGCACCAAAATATACAAGGTAGCACCACAATCTGAAAGATGAATCGCAATACCATTGTGACTTAAAATTTTTATTACAAATTTTGTAATAAATTTAACGCATTTTTTACTTTATTTTAAACCGCCGACAAAACGCAATTGGACCCATTGTAAAACTAAAATATTTAACTTTAAACACAGCCTGAATGAAAGCTATTGCAATAACGACTAAAATATTTCGCAATCTTCAGAGATAAATAAAAATATTTCAGAGAATATAATAAGTACGTTTAAACAGAAAATCAATTCCTGGTTATTAGAGTTGGGCCCATCAAAACTAAACGACGAATTACTGATCATTGCTGTTTGAAAGGTTATGTATGTATTTTTATGTATGTTTGTATATATATATATATATATATATATATATATATATATATATATATATATATATATATATATATATATATATATATATATATATATATATATATATATATATATATATATATATATATATATATATATATATATATATATATATATATATATATATATATATATTAATATTTGATTGTAAATGTGTAAATTATTATTTTTTCAAATTGAAATTATGTTTATTACTAAATAAATGAAATGATAAAATAATGAAAGGGCACTTATCTGGTCTGTGGTGACCAGGAGTGACTCCACGCCTTATTCTTCTCTTCCTTCAGCGCTTGCTAGGTGTTTCCTGCTGTGTATTGGAACTTGATTAAAATGGTAGCGGCAACACAACAATGCGAGACGAGAATGAATGCTGGAAAATAATAGGCGATTAGTGTTTCTTAAATATTAATGATTGTTATAAAATGTATATCAATATTTCGGCTCAGCCGTCGTCAAGATATGTGACATTTCTGAAATCCTTTCTGAAATGTCACATATCTTGACGACGGCTGAGCCGAAATATTGATATACATTTTATAACAATCATTAATATTTAAGAAACACTAATCGCCTATTATTTTCCAGCATTCATTCTCGTCTCGCATTGTTGTGTTGCCGCTACCATTTTAATCAAGTTCCAATACACAGCAGGAAACACCTAGCAAGCGCTGAAGGAAGAGAAGAATAAGGCGTGGAGTCACTCCTGGTCACCACAGACCAGATAAGTGCCCTTTCATTATTTTATCATTTCATTTATTTAGTAATAAACATAATTTCAATTTGAAAAAATAATAATTTATATATATATATATATATATATATATATATATATATATATATATATATATATATATATATATATACTTTTTTATTGAAAATTTTGTATTTTTATACACTTTAGGGTTTTTGGTTAGTAAAAGGGATAGAGTTGAGTACCTTAGCCGAACGTTTCGGAGCCCGTGGCTCCTTCCTCAGCGGCGAGAAGAATACTGGCATCCGCTGCTGTCACCAACGGCTACCCGCTTTTCTTCTGTGGTACTGGGAGAATGGTGATTTGGCGGGATGATAATGTGAATTTAAATTAAAATGGTTTAATTTTGAATTTAAAAAATTACATATTTTTAATAATTTTATTAACAAAATATATATAAAATAGTTGTAGCGCATGTGTGTTAAAAGTGTTTGAATTACATATGTGTGGGGAGGTGAGTGTGTGTGAGTATGTGTGTTGGATTGTGTGGGTGTGTGTATGCGATGAATATGTTAATTTCGTTTTGATATGTGTTAATGGCACTATTTAGATCTGCGGCCATTGCCTCACTCACCCTCCACCGGTTTCTTAGTCGCATTAGCAAAATTCGTATTGAACCGCAATGCCTTCAATTTCAACGGGGATTTCTTCATCCAAAAAAAAGGTGTAGCGATGGGGTCCAAAATGGCTCCTGCTTACGCCAATCTGTACATGGGTTGTCTGGAAGAATCGTTCCTCTGTACGCAGCAACTGCAACCATATGTATGGCTGCGATACATTGACGATATCTTTCTTCTGTGGACACACGGAAAGGAGGAGTTAACTGTCTTTTTAGAAAGCCTCAATAATTTTTCTTCCCTCAATTTCACGTGGAACGTGTCTGACCATAGGGTAACGTATCTTGATGTGAACCTGACTCTTTCGGGAGGCCATTTTCAAACTTCGGTTCATATTAAACCTACCAACCACCAGTTGTACCTTCACTACAGCAGTTGTCACCCTCCACACACTAAGCGCGCGATTCCCCATTCACTTTCCATTCGTGGACATCGCATTTGCAATGAGGATTCCGGTCGGAAGGAATTTCTGGACTCGCTCGAATCAGCTCTGCTGAAAAGGGATTATCCCACTGCATTACTGAATAAACAGATAATTCCGAGCCACAGACGCTTCCAGCAGAACGCCCCCAAAAGTTCTTCAACGATGGAATCCCTGCGCTTATGTACTACGTACTTCCCTGGGGTGGAAAAATTGAGACCCATTCTTAAAGATTTATTCCCCATTATTTCTTCCAGCCCGCTTACTAAAAGCCTTTTATCGGCCCCACCCAACATCGTGTACCGGAGACCTCCCAACCTCCGTGATATTCTGTCCCGCACTGCCACTAGTGCCAGCATCAGCACCCCATCACCGCCAGGCTCCTTCCCTTGTAATAAGAGCCGATGTAAAACGTGTCCTATTCATTTTCCCGCCACCGAGTTCACTAGCCCTAACACTACTGAAGTCTACAAAATCAGCACACATGCGGACTGCGCTTCGCAAAACTGCATTTACCACCTACAATGCAGATTTTGTGATGCATTTTATGTAGGTGAAACTACCAATAGACTCAATCTTCGCATGAATAATCATCGTTGTTCAGCCAAAGGAGGCGTATCAAGTCTTCCAATCCCCACCCACGCGCGATCGCATGGCAAAAGCTTCGATGAGTGTTTCACTGTGAAAGTTATTAGGGCATTCCCGGAAAATACACCGGAAATAAAACTTAAAACGTGGGAACTTGGACATATATGGGTACTAGGAGCTTGCCAGGGGTGCGGACTAAACGTCCAACACTGAGTGTTCCATTATTAACACATATCAAAACGAAATTAACATATTCATCGCATACACACACCCACACAATCCAACACACATACTCACACACACTCACCTCCCCACACATATGTAGTTCAAACACTTTTAACACACATGCGCTACAACTATTTTATATATATATTTTGTTAATAAAATTTTTAAAAATATGTAATTTTTAAAATTCAAAATTAAACCATTTTAATTTAAATTCACATTATCATCCCGCCAAATCACCATTCTCCCAGTACCACAGAAGAAAAGCGGGTAGCCGTTGGTGACAGCAGCGGATGCCAGTATTCTTCTCGCCGCTGAGGAAGGAGCCACGGGCTCCGAAACGTTCGGCTAAGGTACTCAACTCTATCCCTTTTACTAACCAAAAACCCTATATATATATATATATATATATATATATATATATATATATATATATATATATATATATATATATATATATATATATATATATATATATATATATATATATATATATATATATATATATATATATATATATATATATATATATATATATATATATATATATATATATATATATATATATATATATATATATATATATATATATAATTTCTTTTTTCAAGAATTCGTTTATAGGATACTTTGATGAAAAACTAAAAATAATAAAAGCCACTTACATAGCTGGAAGGCTTTCCCGGACTGGATTGGGAAATGCTTATTTTAAATGAGATGTATGCCTGGATGAGCACCACTTTCGACAGTGCAATGTAGGTTTAATGGGATCCCTTTATCGCTAGCGAACGATCGCCCTTCATCCACATCTCAAAAACAAAGCGTATCCTTTTAAAGAGTCGACATATTCGAATTTCAAATGGAATTTTCGGTATGACATTCCGCATTTAAAAGACGATTCATTGTGATTTTTTTCATTGTTTTTGCTTTAATTTGTCTTTAATAAAGACATTTTATTTTGGTTTGCAAAATATTTGTATAGTATGTATGTTTAAATTATATTATGTATAGTATGTATGTTTATGTTATTACATTATATTATATGTATGTTTATATCTTTATGTATGTTTGTATATATTTATCTAATATATATATTTATAGATATTATAGCTAGTAAATATTTTGTTTAGTTATATGTAGTTACCTGTTATGACGTGCTTATCATTGTCATTATACGTATTGTAATTAGCTCATCTAGATACGGGCCTTAGTTGACCTAGTTAGATGAGTTTTAGGCAGGTGCCAAACACGATGTGACGGTTTCTCTGAACTGTTTATGTTTGATTCTTGAACTTGTTTGGTATAATTAGTCGTAACCATTGTAATAAGTACTTATAAATAAATAAAAAAATCATCCCGCAAGGCCT
>OX155973.1:16362788-16384652 GCA_944548615.1 Micropterix aruncella
GCTTGGCGGTGGATTGTTCTGTCCAAGTCTTCTGCGTTCACTTCACGGGAGTGAGAACGACTAATCGTTACAACTTCCTGAAGTGACGGGTTCGCCCATTGTAGTTGACAACTCTATATGTAACATCACGGGCCTAAGTGACCATAATCACCGCCGACCTCCGATATGAGATGGCACTTTAAGAAGAATATACCGCATTAGAAATCCTCATCATTATGTAAATAATGTTAAAGAAATAAGAGATATAATTTAAAAATACGTTTGTTATTATATTATTATTTTATACCGCAAAGGCGTGTTTGGAGCGCTATCTATTTACAGTGCGCCGTCATATTGTCATACCACGAAAGACGCTATATTGCAAATAAAAATAGAAGATTAATCAATTTTCCGAACTATGACTATCGGTCTACACGTTGCGTTTCTTAGTAAAATCCTGGTCACCAAATTATAGCGCGAAATTGATCAATTTAATAGGCTATTATATAATCAATGCCTATACCAGTTTCTTATGATAACCACTTTCTACGTGCCAGTGCACTTTTCTTTTGTTTATCATTTTTCTTATAAAAAAACTACTAACAATATTTTTTCCTTCCCACCAACCGAACAGGAGAGAAAGAAAGTGAATGCGCTAAAAAAATCGAGGTGAAGACGGAACTATCCATTTTAAGCCCACCTGAAACAATTAAGACCATTATAAATAGTATGGAAACGAATTCACAGCGTGAAATTTGTAGCACCCGTCGTTTCGGTGACGTTCCCGCCGCCGAACGCCGAACGCAAGGACGTAAGACAGGATGCAGTGAGTGTTATGTGCAAGACGGATTTTCGAAATTCGTGCGCTCCGAGCCCGGCCCCTCAACACACTTATAACGTACGCAGTGGTGGCAGCGGTATGCGGCCTACCCGCAAAACAACGGATTGACAGCTCTTTCAGTCTACCCTGGACAACGGCGGCTGCAAAGTCACCGAAACGTCGGGTGCTACAAATTTCACGCGGTAAATTCGTTTCTATCCTATTTATAATGTCAAACAACCGCGATAGTCTTTGATTTTAAATTAAGACCATTTCCAGGTTGAAGTCTGTTTTTATGTCTGTGTCTCTGCCTGTGCGTCTGTTTGTGTGTGTGTATTCCTCTATGATTGCGCTCACATGCATAATCCGATTGAGCTAAAATTTAGTATGCAGGCATCATTTGGTAGGAGCTGGACTATTGAACCAGCTCTTATCAAATATCAGAAACGCCCCAACGGTTTCTACTTTTCAAGTGTCTTTAATAAAGCATTTCATGTCCCTAAATTCCTAGTAATCCTACGTCTCATTCCATCCTCTTCTATCCTCCGCTCATTGCGAATATTCTCTAAACCCTAATTATTTTTTTAAATATTAGCAGATCTTTTTTGGTTCATTTTTGTTGTATAATATTAATAATAAAAGCCTTTATTCACTGACCGTACTGTACTTCTTGTTCTTATCGATTTGCCATCTCCTATCGGAGGTCGGCGGTCATTAAGGCCACTTGAGCCCGTGATATTGCGGCGTGATTATACAGGTTTTGCCATAAAACAATATATTTTATTAATTTTGAATCTAATTTTGAAATTAGGTATCATATTCTTCAGCAGCCAGTTTTTTGATCAGGTTGTCCTTCGACATAGGCCTCCCCCATTTTCTTCCATTCATCTCTGTCTCGAGCTAACCTTCACCTTTCTTTCGGTAAGTAATGTAAGCCTGTTGTATGTTTTTTAAAATATGCAATAAAGAATTTTTATCTATTTTATCTATTTGGTCATGGCAAGAGTTGAAAAGATTGTGGTTGAAATCGGTTTACGGCGCTATAGTCATATATTAGTCTCTGAAGACTTGAAATTTGGTGCACAGATGCCACGTTGGGCCGAAATCACATTGAGATTTTTTGTTGGGATATATTATCATTTACAAGATATACCAATAATATTTAAATTCCGCCATACAATACTATTTAACATTAACGCCATCTATTGGCGCTTGGCCTAAACCCGTTCTTAGCCGAGAAAGGAACCGCGCTGCCTAAGGCGTCTCAATTGAACCCAACCGGATTCGTCCGCCGGCCGAGAAAGAGCGTTCAGCGATTCTATTTATGAAATGAATATTCAGATGAAGTATTGGGGTGACGGAGTTATTATTTTTATTAAACTAGATGACCCGGTGAACTTAGTACCACCTAGAATTTATTTGATTGTAACTCTTCATAAGCGTTTATTAATCCTTATCAACCTTCCAAATCCAATTCATTAAAATCTATAATATTGCCGAATCATGTACGGTTTAAGTTTAGTTTGGCTAATAAATGAAAGTTGTTTGTAATTAAAATAAATTCAATGTATTTATTTTACATGATGAAATATAAATACAGTTCACATTTAACACAAAACATTCTGGTAAACTATGTTTTTCGTTTTGTTTTCCGGCGCGTAAATAAGCAAAAATAATGGCTTTCCGACCTTGGCAAACACGGGACATACAGTTGTCCATGCGCGAAATACGGAAATTCCAAGTTAATTCAGCAAACTTCCAACATGCGTTATTTGTCATCGCGAAGGCCAAACGCACAGGGAATTGCATCCGTTTAAAATCGAATGGCAAATCCGTTGATTAATGTTGATTATCGAGGTTGATTGATGTTACGCAGCATGATGATGACTGAGCCTAATTTCTATTGCAAATGTGAGGTGGCAATCCAGGCCTTTTGCAGACGACTAACGATCACTATTCATCCATATATCTCATAAATAGGGCTTATCCTTATGCAACACAAAATGCCTTCAATTGAGACGAATTAAGCGAAAAAATAAAAAAATAAACTATTGATCACTTCGGCAAAGCCGTTTTCTAAATGAAAGTGACATTACGAAATAATTCAAATTTCGAATGCTACCAACATTTAAAATATGATACAATTGGCTGAGTTTGTTATCAACGAGCCATTAAATCGAAATAAAAATAAAAAACCTCCATATGCTCCATATATATATATATATATATATATATATATATATATATATATATATATATATATATATATATATATATATATATATATATATATATATATATATATATATATATATATACATATATATATATATATACATATATATATATATATATATATATATATATATATATATATATATATATATATATATATATATATATATATATATATATATATATATATATATATATATATATATATATATATATATATATATATATATATATATATATATATATATATATATATATATATATATATATATATATATATATATATATATATATATATATATATATATATATATATATATATATATATATATATATATATATATATATATATATATATATATATATATATATATATATATATATATATATATATATATATATATATATATATATATATATATATATATATATATATATATATATATATATATATATATATATATATATATATATATATATATATATATATATATATATATATAAATATATATATATATATATATATATATATATATATATATATATATATATATATATATATATATATATATATATATATATATATATATATATATATATATATATATATATATATATATTATATATATTTATATATATATTTTATATATATATATATATATATATATATATATATATATATATATATATATATATATATATATATATATATACATATATATATATATATATATATATATATATATATATATATATATATATATATATATATTTATATATATATATATATATATATATATATATATATATATATGTATATATATATATATATATATATATATATATATATATATATATATATATATATATATATATATATATAGATAGATAGAAGATAGAAGATTAAACAATTTTACAGTCATGAAAATCGGGCATCCTATCTATTCGGTTTTATGGTGACTATAATCCTTGTTTTATGTGGTAAATGAACATTTATATACCCATTTATATGGTTGGCTATAAATAGGTTCTATATTGTAGTTATTATAACTGACTAGTTCAGAAAATTTAGTGCGATAATAAATATATACTGCGAACACTGCAGACTTTTATTACTTGAACTCATTTATGTGCGCTTAAAAGCGGGAAAAACTTTACAAGTGGTGCGATGGGCCGGCATCACTATTCTGTAAATTCATTGAAATAGTCGGGGAGCCAGCGACAAAAGAGTGCAAGAGTTTTGTAAAAGCTGATACTTTCAGGTTAGACAGTATTTTGACCATAGAATACGGGGGTGGGCCAGCAAGACAGATTCCGGGACACCTAGCGCTGGCTTATTTGGAAAGGTGTAATTTTAATTAGTACCCTAAAGTGTTTTGGAAAAACTAAAAATGCATCAGTAGACAGTGAATGTAATACAGAACTCGAAACAATAGGTCAGACTGCATAACAATAGAACGCGTGGCGTCAGTATTACTCAATACATGTCACAAAAATAAGGTGCCTGCAACTACGGCGGTACGTATTTATTGGTAACTATTACGCATCGGTCTAATATGCCGCGCAATACAAGGGGGTCGTAGGAAGTATAGTCTTTACTCTTCGAGAAGACTACTGGATAGGAGTTGAGTCGGCCATATTTAACAAGCAGCCCAACTCCACTGAGAAAAATATTGTTTATTGAAAATATAGAATAACTATGTTTCAATCGCAATTTTGTTGAATTACAATGAATTATGTTGAAACCCCATTACTCGATTAAATATATCGACATTTTCCTTAAGATTGTTACGGAAATAACAGCATACTGTACCGTACATATATTACTACATAACGGTACGTATACTTCTACATTCCGTCATGTTAGAGGCGAGATCTCAAGGTCGCGACGTAATTAAATAACATTATATTTTAACATTACGACACGGTGAGTACCATCACGCCAACACCGCTACGCGTCATGTGAATGCATACGTATGTACCGCAGTCTGAGTTTTATGAGTAATCCTTGTTGAAAGTGCGTATTTCCGAGTATTACATCGTTTTATTTTTCTCAGTGTGGTATTATGGCCAGTTTAAAACATTCAGAACCCCCACGCATAATAAATATATATTGCGATAAATACGCAATAATAACGCATTATAAATGAGGAGTCAACGAACAAAACGATCTAAAAGCGTTGAACTCAATTTTACAGGAGAGGCAAAAAACTAAATAGCATATTTCCATTTGTTTATTTGTATATTTTGTTTTTTTAATTGATACCTTGGCTGATTTGTGTAATAATTAGCATTCGCAAGTAATTTTTCATTACAAGGATGGTACATATTGCGATCGTTTTGATCGCAACTGTATTCATAAATTATACCGTTTTGATTGCTGCTGGTGTTATAAAAACAGAAAAATAAAATATTTTGGCAATTTTGTTCTTTTTTTATTTCTTAATCGTTAATTTTAATATAATAAATTCTTAATTAATGAATACGTAAAAAAAACTCAAAATAATTAATATTATTAAAGAAATATATGAATATGTCTATAAAATAATGAATGGCATATTCGATTGCTCTGACTTGGTGGGCGAGATCAATATTAACGCCCCAATGAGGACCACACGCCAATTTGACCTGTTTCGATTGCCGCGTTTTAAAACGAATGCATCTAGGAATGGAGTACTCACACCTGATGTGATCTTTATAATACCCATTTAAATGGCATTGATATGTTTAATAATTCCATAATCACTTATAAATACTCCGTAAATCAAACCCTAACCGATACAATAAGCTGACTATTAGTATTAGCTATTTTTATTGATTGTTATTATTATTATATTTTACATTACACACCCATACCCTCAACACACTCCCACAAACATATACACACACACCCTTAATACTAGACTCTTATGTAGTACCAAAATTGAAGGTACATTAGTTTTATTAAGTAGTTTTTTTTAAACGTAATTTATGTCATTTTATTGAAATCCGTAACCGGTTTTATTTGTTGTAAATCTGTATACATGTTTTAAATATTATTACTGTAATACTGTGTGTTTTCTTAATAAAGAATTGAATTGAATTGAATTGGATCAAAACAATCGGCGTTGAGTGCCGCAACCATACCAAATGACATTTTTTCATCATTTACACCAAACCAATTTGCACAGTAAGTCACTTTACCAAAACTATGCTCAAATGTGAATGTTGACATATGTAAATTAGGGATACCACAACAAAAACAAAAAAAGGTGCCAAAAAAAGTATGTTTAGACCGTTTTGAAAGAATTTTTACGGCAATTTTTTGTATTTTTTACGGACAATGATTTAGTATGAGATTTAGATCATTTTGAAAAAAAATCTATTTAATTCTAAATAATCGACCATTTTCGAATAGCGATAGATCGTTTCGAACGAAATTGGTGAGTTCTACCTTTCATTTATCTAAGGTTTCTAGTTCGTGTTGGTAGTAAATAGATTTACCAATCGATAGAACGGACCAAGGCGTACCAATTTAAAAAAAAAAACATGTTTGGGTCCGAAACAGTTTCAAATCGTTTTATTCGCCGACTACGCTACGAACACTGCAGACTTTTATTATTTGTACTCATTTATGTGCGCTTAAAAGCGATGGAAAAGTTTACAAGTGGTGCGAGGGGCCGGCATTCACTTCTCTGTACATTCATTGAAAGGGGCGGGTGGAAGGGGGTGGAAACGCTGGCCCGGGACAAAGCGGCCCGCGCCCACTGCAAACATAACCTCAATCCGCGAGCTGTCATACTAGACAGCTAAGCTGACCATTCAAAACAACGACCTTCCGACGGTGGCCGCGTTTTTTCCATTTTACAACTGTCAATCGCACCGCTTCGTCCTGTCGTGTTTCACCAATATTTTTCCATTGTCAGACATACCTATTACTGATACTGGATTGTCAACCACCTTTCTTTATCTACATTTATCGACGGAAAGTCCGAGCATTCTCCTAATCCCTTTGAGGACTATAAGCTTTGTAATAGAGTTTTTTAGAGAAAAAAAATTGATACATAAAACTGTTAATGCTGGGGCCACACTAACGGGAAACGTCAATGCCCATCATCGCGATAGATATCGCGTTAATTATTAAAGCGTAAAATTGAGTGGCCACACTTGAATTATAAAAACGGCCACACGTTATTAACCCTTCGAGTAGCGGCATAA
Organism: Micropterix aruncella; assembly: GCA_944548615.1. NCBI lineage: Eukaryota > Metazoa > Arthropoda > Insecta > Lepidoptera > Micropterigidae > Micropterix > Micropterix aruncella. Next base: position 16,370,020 of record OX155973.1, read on the forward strand.
TTTCATGGCAGACCGCGGCAATTTATTGGAATTTATCGCCGCGCTCGACAAAAAGTACTATAACTATGGAACTACTATCATAGCAATCATAAAAAGAATAACTGTGCAATGATCACATTGAAATTTCGTATATTGAATATTGAAATCTCATTTTGTTAATAATTAGATAATTATTAATAAATATGAGAAATTCGAAAAAGTGAAAAAAACTCGGCATTTCTAACTTGTACTTGTCATACGGAAAAATACGGAACCCTATTTAGAAATTCTAAATATTATCGTGATCTTTATTAGATTCTCTATCAAAGGTAATATTTCGTTTTGCTTATTTACATCCAACCATAATTAGATATTGGCTCATAAAAACCAATAAAAATTTTGATGATTTCTCGAAAAAAAAAAATGATGTTTGACAATGGAATTTTGCCATAAATATCAGCGAAATGACACGCGAAATTATTCTAGCGGCCGTCTATGTATCTATGGTACTAATGAGATATTTGGTATGGATTTTAGGATGCCTTCGAATTAGAAAATAATATTACTGTGCGCTCCGGGAGCAAGCCGCCAATATTGGTCGTTACGTAGTCAACGGTGTTCTGATGTGCAACCAAATTTGGTTGTTACGTAGCCGAAGGGTAAAAAACCCTATTTATATCCGTCCGATGAGATTTTTAGAGAATTTGACGTCTTGGATGTGAGACAGTTATAAGTGGGAAACATTATTACGCATTTCCATTGCAGCACTGATCGTCATTTTTCGCTAAACCACCCACATGATACTCTAAATAAAAAAAAAAGGCCACCAACGAGTGAATACGTCTGTATGATTCATTCTACTCTTCCTTGGTGGAGGCTAAAGTGAAGAGTACATTCAGCAGATTGACTCTGAAAAATTGTATTATCAAGTGGCTCATGTCGAAAAGTAGAAGCCAGTGTAAAGAAATGGCGACTCACATCCTGACTTGATCTTTGACCACAAATACATTTAGTTGATTATGATTAAAATAAATTAATAATGTTATATTAAATAATAAGATTTGCAATTTAATATGTGCATAATAAGGAACCTTTTCAGACTACTTAATTTATTGGTCAATTTATTAATAGATTTCTTTTTTATTTTTTTTCATTAAGTAATTCAAAATTAATTAAAAACAATTTTATCTTAGGAACTATGCACAGAAATATTTTAAGAGCCCTATCACATATTTTTTCCAGAAAGGCAAGAAGAGTGGATTTTTGGCGTTCTAATTCCAAGAAATGAGGAGATTTCTACAAACTTTAATTACTGAATTACCTGGACCATTTCTTGATGTTGACCATAGCGGCCTTTAATTTTAGATATAACGAATATTATTTACTTATTCAGCCCATTTTCCGAAAGTCGTTATTCGTAAAACGCTCGGAAGGCAAACTTTGAGCTCCTTAATACAGTAATATCACTACAACAAAAACCGTATACTATTTTTTTTTATGTCCGTCATGTATTCTTGATGTACACTACGGCTTTATTTTTTCGTTTTTTGACCACATATCCAAGGTATACATTACTTACAATTACACAAAATTAAAAAAAAATCTTCCTGTATCATTCTAATTTTCTCAGAAATAAAATAAGATTCTTATATAATACTTATACTATATTAAAGTTCACTCTTTTAGCAATACGACATAATATAAATTATTGTCATTAGAAAGGAGAAAACACTGCAAAAAACAATTAGAAATTGTGTATATATTTGCTTGCGCAAGAGAAGAGCGCTCAGTGCCGCGGTTTTCTCCCAGGGTTGAATAGTTATTTATTTATTTATTTATTTATTTATCCTATCTTTTATAGTTACATCCAAAAAAAAATGCGTTCATTTTTTCAACTCATTTTAAAAGAATACCTACGCTATTTTGTAATAAGGCTCTTAAATTTAATTCTGTTCTATTATACATCTTGGTTATCCGTTTCATATTTGGTGATTTTGAAATAATATTAATTGATGCTTAGCTGAAAGGTCGTCATTGAAATCCTTAATATTTAGGGTGCGGAGAGAAAGAGGGTATTCTACTTTCTCTGCAAACCAACCGACAAGGAATAGAGTATTGTGAACGCGCATTTTTCTCCGGGATAAAGATGGAAATATCCATTGTGAGCCCCCTTGAGACGATGAAGACCATTTCCAGATGTATGTGAGTGTGTGTCTATATCATCCTTAAAATATTGGGCTTAGAGACTTGAAATTTGGTACACAGATCTGCCACATATATAAACTGCTTAGGGGGTTCGTTGATAATCCGACCTAATTAGAAGAATCGGTCTGTTTGTACCCGCCAATTACTACCGTGCTAGGGCTCACGTATTGTTCGCGTTACCGCGAGCTAGAACTAACATCGTTCAACACTGCTTCACGGTGCGGACGCTTCGTACCCTAAATGCACTATGTTCGGCTGAGCCAGAATTGGATATTTGGACGGTGAACTTAACACAACTGCAAAGTACGGTAATGGCATTTCTTAGCAATTAAGTAATTAGATAAATATGTAGTATGTAGTACTAAAATTGTTAAAAAGTAGTAACTAGTATAATAAGAAAGGTTAGATAATCATTAGATATATGTAAGTATAATCGTTTAATATTACGCTCTAAAGTATTTCTCAGTCCCGTTTGCTATAGTCTAGAATAATAGTCTATATATTTGAATAATAATGATAGTAATAGTAATGGAGTACAGTAATAATAATATTATTAATAGTAGAATTATAATAATAGCCTATAGTAGAATAATAGTTATATATTCTTTTTTTTTTCTTTTTTTTTATTTAGGTAAAAAACAGTCACAAACAAATGTTTTTACAAATACACTTAAACAAATAGACCTACATTACCATTAGTTTTAACAAAACTTGTAAATGTAGCCACAACAATGTAAATGTCTAGTCGGATCGAACTGTTTTCATTTAGTACGAGTACCTAAATTATTGGCTGTAAACTAAAACTACCTAATGCAACAACAAATCACTCAATTGTTTCCTAAAAGTAATTAATGACACTGAGAATATATCTATGTCGTTCAAAACTTCATTATAACACATGCAAGAGCGTCTGAAGAAGGTATTTTTTGCGTAGTTTGAATGAAAAGAGGGAATATAGAAAGTATCTTTTGAACGTGAGGAGGAAGACCGCGGGATTTTAAAAAGAATGTTTTCCAAAAGGGGTGCAGAGTTGATGTGGTTATGAATAATTTTATATAAGAAAATGCTGTCTAAGAATTTTCGTCTTGAATACAGAAAATGCATTTTCTGAATCAATCCACACAAATGTAAGTTGTAAAGAATATTATTTTTTGTACTTTGTTCAACGTGGTGTTCCCGGTGACCGTATATTACAAAATACTATCGTTTATGGATCTTAAGTCCAAAAAATACATTTTGAATAATTAACTGGCATGGGGGTTTTCGTGTAATTAGCCATATTTAAAAAGATTCCGAACTTCAACACTCCGAAACGGCTCATAATTGAGGTAAGTTGTAGTAGACATAAATATTGTAGATAAATAGATCTTTTCTTTGGTAAATACGTTATTGTTATTGGAAAGGTGGGTCCAGTGACCATACATTTTGGCCATTGTCCTTTAGTATATTTTGTGAATGTCGGTCGCTCCGTTCACGTTTGTTTCATTATTGAACCCATTTCACACTCGCACCAATTATTAGAGTTGACAGGCCGTCAATGGCCTGCGGGAACTTGGGACGTGAGCTTTACTCGCGCTTTCTGACCGAGGAGTTCAATTCAGATCGATACAAATAAAAATCGGCTACCTCTATTTTATATCTATAGATGCTTTTAGTTTCCCGGTTCACCAAACGACCAGGCGGAAAAGTATTGTGAACGTGCTTAAAAAAAATCGAGATGAAGACGGAAGTATACATTTTTAGCCTCCCTGAGACACATACCTATAAACACTTCATAGTTTTGTTTGATTTGTTTTCTGCTCTTTATTGTGAAAATTCAAAATAGGCGGGTTTATTATGTCATATTGTCATATGACAATCTCTTACAACCAACCCTACTATGAAATGTTTATATGTACATACGTGTGCATGTAACATGTGTGTAAGTGTGTGTCTTGATATTGCATTTCATCGACAGAGTTGAAAATGCAATTCCGTTAATTTGATCCCAACGGAAAATGGTGACCCAGCCGGGAATCGAACCCGGGACCTCAGGGGCTCTCTAGACGATCAATCATGCTTGTCAAGCATCGCGTCCCGGGCTGGGAAGGGATCGTAAACCGCAGGATATATGCAAATATATTTTTTAATATTTACCGAAAATGCCTAATTTTGTAGTTATATACCAGGGAGTCATGTTAATTAAACGTAATTAATTGATGAATGATGTGATTCCCTGGTATAAACTACAAAATTAGGCTTGACGAGCATGCTTGATCGTCTAGAGAGCCCGTTACAATGTAAGATCAGACGACCTAACCACTACGCCACCTAACCACTACGTGTTTTGGCCAGGTGACCTAACCACTACGTGTTGTCAAAAAGTCGGGTTGTGTGTATCGTTATTGAATTCTTTAGCATTAATCGTTGAATAATTTTTGATGCATTTTTAATCGATAGCTTTAATTGAAAGATCACATATGTTTCTAAAACGTTACACCTTTAATTGGCTCTCTATTATCTTACTCCGTCTTTTTGTTAAATTATAATTAGCTGTTGGTTTTCCTAAATATAAATAAAAAACGTGTGGCACTCGGGGACTGCCGCGGTAAAGCTATTGCATAGCATTTTTAACAACTTATGCATTTATAATTATTTATATATTTTATTTTTCCTGATATCAGATAACTGCGCTCTATCGGAAAACGTTGAAATTATTCCGAATCATTCGCGGCTGCGAAATCAAATGATTCAGAATAATTTAAACGTCTTCCGAAAGAGCGCCGCGCACGAATTTTTTATTCGATAAAGCAAAAAAAACGGATTATTCGAAAAAAATCGTAGATAAAAAGATAGATAATTAAATTATCATTAAAATGGTGCGGGTTTCATAACAATACGCCAGATAGTATTTGCGTAGTAGTCGTTTTTGTGTTCGGTTAGACCTAATTTCACAAATTAATTACACTATGTAATATAAACAAAATCTAAAATATTCAAAGCTAAGAATATTAGAAAATTGTTCTTGTTTAACATATATTTTTTTCGAATCGTAAGCAGTACTCGTTTAGACGTAATTATCAATTTAAAATCATTAATTTTCGTTAAGAAATTTCTTCATTCGGTCGCCGCGCTGGCCTAGGCCCGCGATAAAAGCTATGCAATAGCTTAATAAATAAATGATGTTGTTGATTTGTCTTCTACCGGTATTCGAGCACGAAGAAGAAGCTTGCGACTTGATAGATGATCGCGTTGAGCAGTCGAATGTGGCAAAATCGTTTATATCGGCATACGCGTGGGTTCGCCCCGGGGAAGTGAAAATCGCTCAGTCATTCTGGTAGCGTGCTGACCGAAACGCCTTACCAATAATAAAATATCTACATACCAGTAAAAAAGAATCAGTTCCCGCAACAGCAGATTTTATTTACTGACCGCAATTCGCCTAGGGTTGCCGACTCTCCATAATAAATTATAGGTTAAGTAATTATGAAATAGGTAATACAAATATATTATGTGTGGAATTGGAGCCTACTAAGGGAAAATGTTGATTAAAACCATATTTGTTTACTTTGTTATCATTTTTAGTTAGGAACTTAAACATCGTTTATTTGACTATCTTCTCATCATAGTTTAAATCGACTACAGCCGTGCATTAACCCCTCAAATGAATGGCGATTAGCTCGGGTTGCCTACGGCAAAATGTATATAAATTTATATTTACATTTACATTTACATTTACATAGAGCGGGGTTTACTATAGAGCTATAGCATTACTATAGAGCGGATTACTATAAAGCGGCGCACATTTACATTTATATTTATATTTATATAAATGTATATACATTTTGTATACATTTTGCCAAGGCATCCCTTAAGGGACGCCTCACATTTGAGGGGTTAAGGTACAATAAAGATTTAAAAACAAAAAAACAATACGTGTGGCACTCGGGGACTGCCGCGGTAAAGCTATATATAGCATAGCATTTTTAACAACTTATGCAATTATAATTATTTATTTATTTCATTTTTTCTGATATCAGATAACTGCGCTCTATCGGAAAACGTTCACATTATTCCGAATCATTTGCGGCTGCGAAAGCAAATGATTCGGAATAATTTAAACGTCTTCCGAAAGAGTGCCGCGCACGAATATTTTATTCGATAAAGCAAAAAAAAACGAATAATTCGAAAAAAATCGTATATAAAAAGATAGATAATTAAATTATCTTTAAAATGGTGCAGATTTCATAATAATACACCAGATAGTATTTGCGTAGTAGTCGTTTTTGTGTTCGGTTAGACCTAATTTCACAAATTAATTACACTATGTAATATAAACAAAATCTAAAATATTCAAAGCTGAGAATATTAGGAAAATGTTCTTGTTTAACATATATATTTTTCGAATCGTAAGCAGTACTCGTTTAGACGTAAATATCAGTTTAAAATCATTAATTTTCGTTAAGAAATTTCTTCATTCGCTCGCCGCGCTGGCCTAGGCCCGCGATAAAAGCTATGCAATAGCTTAAAAAACAATCGCTCCCGTTAATCCATGCGGGTAAATAGAGCCCATTAAACGCTCATATGGGAAATGGGATCTACAACTTTTACTTCTTTTTAAAAATAAACTATTCATATTTAAAAAACATGTCTTAATAATACAAAGTATTATTTGTAACACAAATCAAAAAATCAAGGATCAAAGTATTAAAGGCTCCCATTACCCACTGACTACCATTTTAAAAAGAATTAACACAAATATCTTATTCGACTTTCAATCACAATTTAATGAATGGAACTTGAAAGAAGACGAATCTAGGTATCTAATAAGCAGAAACATAATAAAATAATAATATATCTTCATGCTTACCTGCGAGCGAAGCGCGGAGCGAAAAACACACAATCGTCCCCCGTGACTCGGGTACTAACGGAGGGTAATAACGACTCGTGCGCGTCAGGCGAACCTTTTCGATGGTTCACGGAAACGGCCGTGTGCTTAAGGTTACCCGAATGTGCATACGTTCCGTCCAATCGACTTCGTTCCCATTACCCGCCCGCTCTTATTACCCTGCGCCTCCCTAAAAAAAACAGAACTTAGGAAATATGCGCAAAAATATTTTTTATATTTAATCAATACCAAAAAGTTAATACATGGCATATTACAGCGGCAGCGTCACTTAATCAGGTTGGGTTTAAAGGTAAATATTTATTGTTGTATAGTTTTGAACGTTTAAATGTCGATTTTAAAAGAATACTAGTTGTTTAATTGAGTTTCTATTTAAATAGACCGGGAATTTTAGTGCCCATGAAGCATTTTAATATGGGACAACATATACTTTTTATACGTAAAATACTGTTAAATGACTTTCCTAAAGGACCGGTGAAGGTGGGTTATTTGTATGAACGTTGTTTTGATTCTACTATAAATTATACATGTATAGGTATCCAAAAACCAAATGTCTAGATCTAGATGTTAGGGGAAGCAAACCAGGGTACCTGCCCTGGGCGGCAATTTAAGGAGACGCTAAATTCATATATTTGAATATACTTGTTTTGACTAACTAAAGCGCCTAGCATCTAGAAAAATTAAATAATAATGTTATGTAACAAGTTATGAGAACGATAATAAAAAAAGTAAAAAGTTATATAAACACAAAGATAAAAGGAGAATATATAATGGGCTCGATTGCGTTTCTTCGTGAACTAAAACCGGAAATTAGTCCGTGTGAACGAGACAGGGCAATACGCTAGAGCGAGTGTGAGATGACCGGTTGCCACTTTTTCCAAGGTCAAATCTTAGACCGCACGAAATATGCTCGAATTTATTCGGACGAGTATAAGTTCGGCAGGTAGTATTAATCGACGATCGTTCGTTTCATATTTCGCTCTAACATATTGCTCTGTCTCGTTCGCTTGGACTAATTTTAGTTTTAGTTCACAAAGAAACGCAATCGGGCCCAGTGTCATAGTAAACAGATTGCTTAATTAAATTATAATGTTTTGTAACTAGATTTTTAAATGTGGCCGGCCGAAATGGCTATGAATGGATCTGTTAACCATCGCAACCACCGATTGACATTTTTGGCCTCCCTGGGGTTAAAGGATAGACAAATAGACACTTGTCATAAACACTTCAAATAGACAAATTAACTAAATAGACATTTGAATAATTTGCAAAATCAGAATCTAAGAATCATTATATCGCTATAGCGATAAGTCCGCCATTAGTGCATAAATTGTCTTTTTTTAATAAAACCAGTGTAATATTTATTAAGTAATGTTTTCATAGCACAATAAAGTTATTCTATTCTATTCTATTGTTATTAATTTGGCTCGTTTTTAACGATATTTATATGCGTATTTTTCATAAGATACTTTATTCGCTTGCTGGGCCGCGTGGTGGAGGTCATTTGGTCACACGTCGCGCTGTCGCTTGTTTTCGTGTTGTCTCCTTCTCGCCCGCTTCGACTTTTCTAACCTCTGCTGCCTCACGAGGCGATAGTGTCTGTTGCCCGCCGATATCCGTTACAGCTGTCATTAGTAGTTTGTTTGTTTGTTTGTTTATACTCTTTTATGCGAAATGTCACAATGGGCGGGTTTTTTATCATACGACAATCTCTTCTAACCAACCCTACTACAAAGTATTTATATGTATGTGTGCGTGTAACATGTGTGTCTTGTTATTGCACCCGATCGACAGAATTGAAATGCAAATCCGTTAATTTTATCCCAACGGAAAATGGTAAACCAGCCAGGAATCGAATACGGGATCTTACAAAGTAAGTTCGGGCGACGTAACCACTATGCCACCGGACCGTGTATTAGTCTAATAACCCACCGCAATACATCTGTTATTTCAATGAAATGCTATTTACTCATAAATGGAAAATTATATGAAAGGCCGAGCATTGCGACAGAGTTGCATATCAAAGCCTGCCACAAGTACCATTCAAAGAGGGCATCTTCAGTAATACTATACAGGATTTAATTAGCGTACGGGAATATTTTCATAGGAGCGATTCTGTACATCAAATGAAAGAAGATTTGTTTTTCATTATTGACTTTTTGTGTAAAAATCATGTTTTGAATATTACGGGTTTTTTTTGTATCACTCGACCCTTCAACTATGAAAATTTAAAATGCATGATTTCGCTGATTTCAAGGCGTTATCACTGTAATTAATTTACCGGCAGAGGAAAGTATTGTAAACGCTCTAAAAAAAATCGAGATTAAGACGGATATATACCTTGTGAGCTCTCCCGAGACGATTAAGACTATTTCCAGACTGTCTCTCTGTGAGTCTGTGTGTGTTCCTCGATGATGGCGCCACGCTTCATCCGATTGCGCTGAAATTTGTTATGTAGGCATCGTTTGTTCATGGCAAGAGTTGAAAAGCTTGTAGTTGAAATCGGTTCACCAGAGGACGCGCTAGTCATACTTCAATCTCGAAATATTGCAGTTAGAGAATTGAAATTCAGTACACAGATGCCTAGTTGGACCGAAATCACGTTATGAAATTTATTTTGGAATATCTATATAAGCGACGCAAAAAAAACCGCCGTATTTAAGAAAATACTACTTTATTTTTGGAAAAATACTGTTTTAGCCCCACGGAAATACTACAAAATAACTATAAAATACTACTTTTGCTATCATAGCCACTTGACACAATAACTATCTGGTAGAGAGGGTTGTGGTCATAGGGGGGGGGGGGGGGGGGTTTCAAGGGGGGGGTGTTCAAGGGGGGGGGTGTTTAAGAGGGGGTGCGCGTGGGATGGGATGGGGCTGTCTGCTTGCCGCCGGGAAAGTCGGGGTGACACAACCGATTATTTTTTTACTTATTCGGCCCACCAACCCACTAGGATGTGAACGCGCTAAAAACGATTTAAAAGACCATTTACAGATTAAAGTCTGTATGTATTTCTCCACGATAGCGCCCAAACGCTTAATCCGATGGAGCTGAAATTTGGTATGTAGGCTTCGTTTGTTCATGGCAAGAGTTGAAAAGTGTGGTTGAAATCGGCGCACCATGGGAGCACTAAACATTCCTATATCAATATCGATGTTTTTTCAAAGATTTTTTAAGATTAGTCAAAATATTATTTACGAAAGAGAACACTCACCGTGCTGAAGGATTTTTATGCCCTGAAAGGATTTTTTTCAGTTGCCGGGATGTTCTGACATAATTGAATGATGCTTGTTTATGCCTTATGCCGTGCCTTTAAGTTGCGATGCGGGTGTCTCGTACACACGATCCCGGATTCCGGACCAAGACAAACAGGCCTCATTTAAACTTCGACAAATACGGTCCTCATTTCATAGATACCAAAAACTTACTGAAATAATTAATTTCAACGAGAGCGACCTAAAACATACTAAAAGTAGAGTTACCGACACTTAAACTCTTCGGCTACGTAACGACCAAATTTGGTTACACATCAGAATACCGTTGACTACGTAACTACCAATATTGGCGGCTTGCTCCCGGAGCGCACAGTAATATTATTTTCTAATTCGAATGCATCTTAAAATCCATACCAAATATCTTATTATTACCATAGACACATAGATGGACGCTAGAATAATTTCGCGCGTCATTTCGCGGATATTTCTGGTAAAATTCCATTGTCAAACACAACATTTTTTTTTTCGAGAAATCATCAAAAATTTTATTGGTTTTTATGATCTAATATCTAAATATTTATGTACGTAAATAAGCAAAACGAAATATAACCTTTGATAGAGGATCTAATATATATCACAATAGTATTTACAATTTCTAAATAGGGTTGCGTATTTTTCCGTAAGACAAGTACAAGTTAGAAATTCCGAGTTTTTTTCACTTTTCATATTTATTCATAATTATCTAATTATTTTACAAAATGAGTTTTCAATATTCTATAGACGAAATTTCAATGCGGGCATTGCACAGTTATTCGTTTTATGATTGCTATAGTAGTTCCATAGTTATAGTACTTTTTGTCGAGCGCGGCGATATGGCAAGAAATTCTAATAAATTGCCGTGTTCTGCTATGAAATTATGCCGCTACTCGAAGGGTTAAGGCACATTATACAAAAATCGGTTATATCACCGCAATACTTTCCCGGAAAGAAGGCAAGCCCTCACTCCCCGCCTCCCACCACGCTCTAATTCGTACTATATTTGTGGTATTTTCCGTGGTGTTAACATTGTATGGTTGCAAAAATGACGTAGTATTTTCTTTGATATGGCAGATTTATAATATTATTTATGTCGCTTGTATATGAGATATTAAAAAAAAACACAATGTGAGTTGTGTTGGGCAACCTAACTAGGCATCTGTATACCAAATTTCATGTCTTGTAGGTACGTCCGATTTATTGAGATTAAAGTATGACATGCGCGCCCTCTGGTGGAACAATTTCCACCACAATCTTTTAAACTCTTGCCATGACCAAATGATGCCTGCATGCCAAATTTCAGCTGAAATGGATGGATGATGCGTTTGGGCGCTATCGTGGAGGAATACACACACGGCAGACAGCCAGACACATAGATAGATTTTATCTGGAAATAGTCTTAATCGTCTTAGGGAGAGGGTGGGGGGAGGGGGCGGATCAAAATGTATGATACATCTTCATCTCAATTTATTTTTTTTAGCGCCTTCACAATACTTCACCTCCTCTTCGGTTGGTGGGACGATAAAGAAAAACGTTTGCCCATAAACAGTTACAATATACATATAGTACCTAAAAATCACGGTTAACTCCCATCCGGTAGCATCCTCCAAGAAAAACCTAACTTTTCATGGTCGCTGTGACCTCTGCCTGCAGTTGCAACCTGCAGTCCGAGGCAGTTGGAATTGGATTTGCGGATTCTGTGATTCGCGGAATTGCGGAACTGCGGGCTCCGTCGGAACTGGGCGGTTTGCGTACCAGGCTGTCAGCCACGTTTACGTAATCCGGCGAATAACCGGAAGAGTCTGGAAACTTATGCTCCATAAAAAGCGGGGATAGTTGTTGACACCTCAGGAGGCTTACCGCGAGATAACCAACGGCTTACCGCGAGATAGCCATACAGGTTAATCACCCAGCGAGCCGACACTCCCGATAATCTGGTTGCCGTGGTCTCCGACAGATTCGGTAGACACCGTATAACCGGTACGTAAGGAAGAGGACCTCGCAAGCGACCTCGACCTGTAACCAGTCGGGATACCGGAGTAATCTGGTAGAAACTGGTAGTAGGGGCATGAGTGTCGGTTATCTCTCGGTAAGGCGTTGGCCTCTTACGGGCGAGTGGTGTAACTAGACGGTGGACTGTTTTCATTCCAAGTCTTCTACATTCACCTCACGGAAAATAGAACGATCCAATATCGTTAACACTCCCTGAGGTGACGGGTTCGCCTGTTGCAGTTGACAGCTCTAGTTGCTTAATCACAATGTACGTCATTTTAGAATAGACTCCTAATAAGGTTATTAATATATTTCTTCTCATTTTGTTTTAGGTAAGAATTGAATCGAATTACTCTCGACTGCTAAGAAAATGCCTCGACTACCAAGAAAGTCTCAAGTGAAATGTCTCAATGAACTTTAAGGGACTCATGCACCTAATCAATGACTTTGATAAGGTAAACGAATTCTTTATATTTAAATTCACCCTGACTCAGTCAGCGGGCATATCCTAGGTGTGAAATAAGAAGACCTGCTCCAAGAAAGGTGGGGATGTCAGAATTATTGAAAGTTATTAACCTTTAGAAAGCTATCCATGGGGAAGAAACTCACGACAACTAGAGTTGTCAACAACAACGGGCGAACCCGTCACCTCAGAGAGTTTTAACATCATTATATCGTTCTGTCTCCCGTGAAGACTTGGGACGAAAACAGTTCACTTTCTAGTTACGCCACTCGCCCGTCAGAGGCCAACGCCTTACGGCACGGTGAAACGGTGTGTACCGAATCTATCGCGGACCATGACATCCTTTGCCCGGCTGTTCACCCGGGATCGGGTAGCCGATGGTCGTTTCAAGAGCAGTCGCCGTAAGGTCCGCGACCACCCCCGCTCTATAGGAAACAGTACTGCTTCCAGACTCCCCCGACTGTTAGTCAGAGTGCACAGTCGATTGGATTATGCCGCACGGTGCGCAGACCGTCCAGGAGCGCCAGAAGGTTGATTCCTAGTGGAAACTAGCCTCAGAGTCCTACCCGGGCTCACACTTCGTGCGTGGAGGCCGCCGGATGAGTGTTAACCCGTAAGTTTTACCAACCCTGAACAGAATGGGTCTTCGTGGCCAACTCAGCAAGGGCCCGTTAGCTCCTGGTAAGTTGTATTAGTTATAAATATTCTAGATAAATAGATTTTTTCAATGTTATTATTATTGGAGAGGTGGGCTCAGCACCAATACATTTTTTTTCATCGCCCTTTAAATCACTTATATATTTGTCGACTGGCAACCCCATTATTTGCGGCCACATTTCATTCTGTTAACACGAATATGCTCCATCACTAATATGCCTTCGAATTAATCATGAAACTAGTCCCCCAAAGCACTTAATCTTGCATATCCACTGCCTTTGTAAGTGGCTATATAAATCCACCATAATAAGATTAACATTCATCGCAGCTATTATAATATTTCATTTCGTTTAATAATTTAGTAACGTTTACCGAGGTAAGATCCCTAATATACTAAGTACAACTGACTTCGGGCTGCAACTGTTTATTCATTGCTCTCGTATCTTTTCTTCTTTTCGTGCGATCGTTCTTCTTCTTCTTAGGGGCCGTCCACATATTACGTAATCACCGATGGGGAGGGGGGTTGGAGCTGAGGCTTACGCTTGATTACGTGGGGGGGGGGGGGATGCCCGTCCTGATTACGTAATCAACTTTAATCACCGCGGAGCAATTATTTTTTTATTTTTTTTATTTAGGTTAAAAACAGTCATATTCATTTGTGTGACAAATAGACCTATATTACCATTAATTACTACAAAACATTATAAATAGCAGCAAAGAAAAAATGACAATCAAAATTACAGTAATAACTTATTAAACCAAACAACCAAACCAACTAATGCAACCAAAAAAAACGTTATACTTAATAACAAATTAAACTATAAGCTAATGCAACAACAAATCGCTTTTTTTCCTAAAACTAAACAATGTGTCGAAAAATATGTCGAGGTCATTCGAAGCTATATTATAATGTAAACATGACCATCTGAAAAGGGTATTTTTCGCATAGTTCGTGTGAAAAGAGTTTATATAAAATGTATATTTCGAACGAGAGGAGGAAGACCGAGGAATTTTAAAAAGAATTTTGCCCAGAAGGAGTGCAGAATTAATATGGTTATTTAAAATGTTATATAAGAAGATATTGATAAGATACAAAAAGTGTACTTTGTGTTTTGTCGCTCTCTCTGCATAATCCGTAGACATGTCACCTGTTCGAAAGTCCAATGATTTGAAGAATCTCTTTTGCACCCTCTCAATT